>JALJCO010000841.1:0-54666 GCA_023101725.1 Atherinomorus stipes | reverse complement strand
AAGAAATACACTCCTCGATGTCAGGTTTTAGCGTTTAATGACAACGATGAAGGAGCCAAATGGGACAACATAAGCTGACGTAAACATAACCAAGCAATATAAAATAATGTAAACAAGAACTTACAGATAATCAGCGGGAAGCCTCTCCAGCCGCCTTACCGAACAAAGAACAGTAACTCGCTAGTTCTTCCCTCTGCTACTATTTTATTCCCCTTCCTGTACTGCCACCTAGTGGTGGAGAGAAACCCTGCACCCCCCCCCCCCCCCCCCGCCCAGTCCGGAAAGCTGCAAGCCAGGGCAGATTAACGGACTCAATCCTGCACCCATCCGCCCGTCTCAGGTTCATAGCGCCTGGGTGGCCTCCTCAGCTGGGCGGAACGCAAGGGGCTGGGTGTCGAGGGCGGCTGTGGCAACACCGGGGGCGAGTCCGCGAGCGCAGGTTCACCGCAGGAGCTGTCACCAGAGGGCCGACCATCACAGGGCGCTGGCTGGGCAGCGACAGGGGGGCTGCCCACGGTTTGGGGCGTGAGGTCCAAGGGCACCGCCAGGGGGGGCTGGACAGTAGGGGTACCCAGTTCCACCAGTGTGGGTGACGGGGAAGGTCTGGTGCCCGGCATCTGGGTGCAGGGGGCGACCGGAGTAAAGGCACGGAGGAAGCGACGATTGCGCAGTGTCAGGCAGCCCGAGCCATCGACCTTAACACGGTACTGATCGTGACCCAGCGACTCGACCACAATCCCCGACCGATCCCACTTGAGGGGATTCGGGCCTTGCTGGTTCTGGAGGAACACCGACTCACCGGGTGCCAGCGGGCGGAGCGGCCGTGCATGTGCCCCCAGAGACTCGGTAGCACGTGACATCCGCGTCCGGAGGGCCTCTTCCTTGGCCGCCCATGCCTGGTGCCAGAGCAGCCGGACGTTCGGGTTTGAGAACTTTTCCAGTCTGTTGGCAAAGGACAGCGAATCCCTGAGAGGCCGGCCAAAGATGATTTGTGCCGGAGAGAGGTTGCAGTCGGGGTCAGGCGTGTTCCGTAGCTGCAGCATGGCACGCAGGAAGCGGTCGAGGTCAAGGCTACCGGAAGGGCCAGTGTTCGACACCAGAAGGCGCGTAGCCGTCTTCACAGCAACCTCTGCTCTGCCGTTAGATTGCGGGAAGCTGACAGAGGACACACGGTGCTTGATGTTCCACCGATTGAGGAAGTCTTCTGTGTGACTCGCGGTGAACTCCGGGCCCCCGTCGCTCGAAAGTTCCTCCGGTACGCCAAACATTGAGAAGAATGTACAGAGGTGGCGCACCAGGCCGGCCGACCCACCCAGATCAGTTCCTGCCGCTGAGCTCAAGACCTCCACCCAGCCCGAAAGGCGGTCCCCGACGACTCAGTAGTGGCGACCCCCATAGTCAAAGAAATCAGCAAAAACCGCTTCAAACGGGGTGGAGGGCAGCGAGGACGGCAGGGGGGGCGTGGCTGCCTGCGACGGGGCGTTACGGTTACAATCAGTGCATCCGTCCCTTGTGGCTTGGATGTCCCTAGACATCCCAGGCCAATACACTATAGCCCGGGCACGTCGTTCCATCGCAGAGGTTCCCTGGTGGGCGGCATGCAGGTGCCTCAGGACCCTGGGACGGAGGGACTGAGGAACCACAACGCGGTCGTGATACAGCAAAGCGCCATCCTGGGCATAGATGGACTCACAGACTGGTGACAGGCTCGCTAGAACAGGGTCCTTGGCATCAACCCCATCCCCTTGCTCAATGAGGCGCAGCAGGTGGGACAGGCATGGATCCGCCGCCGTCTCGCGTGCAAGACGGGGCCATGAGATAGCGCAAAGTCCCTGCGCGTTGTCACGGATGGAAGCCATGTGAGCCGCCTCCACGCCATTATAAGCGCTACACACGTCAAGTAAGAGGCCATTAACCGAGCCGGAAGGTGAGGGGTGTCTCGAGGTTGCATCAGCCGCATGGTTACTCCTACCAGGTAGGTGCACAACATCGAAGCGCCACGGGAGGGTCCGCTGCTTGAGCCTGAACAGGCGGGAGTTAGTTATCTCATCCAGCGTGCGGTCACCGAAGATCTTCACCAGAGGCTTATGGTCCATGACAACAACGAGATCATCACAGCCCTGCGTGAAATACCTTGTCTGTTCCAGGCCCCACGCCACGGCCAGGGCCTCACCCTCGATGGCGGCATAGCGCTGCTCCGCCGAGGACAGGAAACGGGAGCCAGCGAAGGGTGATCCGCCATCCTTCCATGCAGCAGTCCGGTACACCAGAGCTACAGTCGCAGTGCTGTTGGAGGAGGAAGTAACCAATGCCCCGTCTAGACCAATCAGGGCGGAGACAAGTCCGCCTCAGCATGTCGAAGATTTCCAAACCCTCACGGATAGCCGCAACTATGGCCAGTTTGGACGCTTGGAAAACCTCCTCCAGTTCAGGCGACCATGAGAACTTGCAGCGCGGGCTGAGGAAGGGCTTAAATGGCGCCATCGTGTCATGCAGCTGGGCATAGTTGGCCACCTGGTTGACGAGGCCGAACCAGCTCCTGATGTCAGTCGTGGAGACCGGGGTGGGGAAGTCCCGGATAGCGTCGAAGTACTTAGGCAGCGGCTCGATCGTAGAGTCCGAGACTCTGAAGCCAGCAAAGTCGACAGTCCTCTCCGCGAACTGGAATTTGTCCGGGTTCAACACGACACCCGAACGCCCCACACGAGTAAGGAAGTCGATGGTCCTCCAAGTCCATGTCGTAGTGGATCGTGTCATCGACACACCGTTCCTTGCGCTCCCAGTCAGATAGGATAGCATCGAAACGGCGGTTGTAACCATCCCCAGATGACAGGAAGCCTTGTGGCGCCCTAGTATAGCGCCAGCGGCCAAAGGGCGTGATGAAGGTAGTCAGGTGACGGTCTGATTCGCGCAGGGGCACACTATGATAGCCGTTCCAGGCGTCCGTGACCGTCATCCAGGTATCCTTCTGGATACGGCGTGCAAGGTGGAACGGGGACTCAGTGGCGAAAGTCTCACGCTGGCAAAACTTGTTAAGGGGGGACAGGTCTACAGTCCAACTGGGAGAGCCGTTGTGTTTCCGAGTGACCACCATGCGGTGGCACCAAGTCACTGGCTCACCGTAGGGCACCCGTTCGATCACTCCGAGGGCTTCATCCCGGAGGAGGTCATCATAAACCCTCTGTTGCCAGTGTAGGGGCACGGTGGCGGCAGTGTGGCATGCCTTAGGCGTGGCCGCCGGGTCCACGTGAATCTCGACAGGCGGCCCCTCCATGCACGGCAGCGGACGGTGTGGGCACGTGTTGAACGTAGATGAGGCGTATCTCTGAAGTAGCCAAGCCCTCATCCGCCCGTTGTTTTCCGGCGTGCACGGGAACGGCAACTCTGAGGGGCGTGGCGGGGGGGGCTGGGGCATGAGCACCGGGTTCCGTTGGCGTTGTCAGCTCCCCTGCAGCCCCCAACAGCAGACCGTGAGGCATTGACCGACGGCGACTTATCCGATGGACCGAGGATGGCGGTGCCGTGCCCGTCCCCCAGTCCCCTGGTACAGGTACTGGATGGGAAGTTCCCTGGTAAGAGGTTGAGCCTGAGCAGCGACTCATAGGAGAGGTACATGGTGTGAACCAAGCTGCTCACGTACACCATGGAACGGCAGGAGGTCGCTGCGCCATCGACCTGTGTAGTGGAGAGCCTAGCGAAGAATGCCCCTTCAATGGTTATGGGTGAGCGGTTCACGGCTGACATGCTGAGGGCAACAGGGTGCAGGTCAGCGCGTGAGAAGCCGCATGCAAGGAACTCAGCTAGGGACCACAAGTCTGACTGTGCACCAGTGTCCGCAATGGCAGAAACAGTGGCCTCGATATGCAGCCCCCCACTGCAGGCACTGCCCCGCGGTGCCGCCTGGCTGTCGACTGAGACCATAACAGACACCCGCAGGTGGTCCCTGAGCCTGGCGCGCCTCCACTCACCCTTTGAGAAAATGTGATGTAAAAGTCTGATCGGCGTCGGATTATGGGCAGGGTCGTGATCGGTAAGGGTCCGACGCCGGCCCCCGTGACGCTTGTCAGGGCGGGACCCAGACTGGACTGATGAGATCTGGGAGATTGGTCCCAATTCTGCAGCTGCCTGTTGGCTGCCAGATGGCGGTTGTTGTCGCCTGTTTCGCCGCCGGGCCCTGTAGCAGTCGATGCAAGCAGTCGGTGGGGCTTGGCGTTCCACCCCCGGGGCCCCTCTGTGAAAACCTTAAAATTGTTTTTGCAGTCCGGACAGACAGCAAGCTTCGCTTTGTCCACTGGGGTTGGGCTGGGGGCGGGGCTCACCTGTGGGACCTTGTCTTGGCGCCGGAATGATGATATGGCAGACAGAGAGGAGGATGGGAGGGCATTACGGGCCATTTCCTTATTTTCAACCAGAGCGATGACGTCATTCACCGAGATCCCCAGCGCGTCGCGGCGTATGTCCGGGTCATAAATTCCATTGATCAGGACATCACGGATAATGTGGTCGGTGTAGTCCACGTCTTTGCCACACTCACACGCTGCAGTAAAGGCGCACGTCTCTGCCTTCCCGCGCACTCTGGCAGAGAAGGCGCGGAAAGTCTCATCACGCTCCTGGCGTAACTGGAGCAGCTCAGTGCGCAGGACGCATGTGGCCACGGGGATGACAGCCAGAGAGCGCATGGCGGCAATCAGCACCGGCAGAGGTCCCGCTGCGGCGTAAGGGTTAGCTTTTAACAGGCTGTCTCCGAGCTCCGGTCCAGCGCACTGAAACAGCTGAAATGGGGCCTGGGCGTCTCCTATACCGGAGCCGATGCGGATAACGTCCCAGCGGCGGGTGAACACATTCCAGTCTTCCACTGATATCCCGATGTCGACTCTGGGGCGATCCAGCTTCGGGCCTTGAAGCGCCGGGGCCTGGGATGGCGCCGCGGTGGCCGGCGGGTTCAAATGGGCAAGTCCGTGGTTCGCTAGCAGGGCGATGGCGAGAGCTTCGGATACATCCGTGGTGCTGAAGGCGCAGCCCGGGACAGAACAACCGATGACGACCATGGCTCCTTCATGAAGAAATACACTCCTCGATGTCAGGTTTTAGCGTTTAATGACAACGATGAAGGAGCCCTAGACAATACAAATGGGACAACATAAGCTGACGTAAACATAACCAAGCTTAATATAAAATAATGTAAACAAGAACTTACAGATGATCAGCGGGAAGCCTCTCCAGCCGCCTTACCGAACAAAGAACAGTAACTCGCTAGTTCTTCCCTCTGCTACTATCTTATTCCCCTTCCTGTACTGCCACCTAGTGGTGGGAGAGAAACCCTGCCTGGCTGGGTGAGAAGCAACAGTCCCACAGACCCATCGTCACGTTTACAGAGTGTACGGTCTCTCATGGTCTGAGAGCAGCCGCGTGCCAAATCAGCATCTATTAGCCTGATGGTGGTAGAGGACATAAATGTATTTTAGACATTACCAGAGGTGGGTAGAGTAGCCAAAATTTATACTCAAGTAAAAGTACTGTTACTTTAGAAAAATATTACTCAAGTACAAGTAAAAAGTAGTCATCCAAATAATTACTCAAGTAAAAGTAAAAAAGTACTCACTGAAAAAACTACTCAAGTACTGAGTACTTTATGAGTGACATTATATTTATCTTAAATAACAGTAGGGAGAGCGGGGATGGTTGTAACACTCTTAGTTTAACAAGTTAGAAAGTAGCTGTAGTGACGTCATCAACACAGTTTGTCCCCTCTTGAAAATTGATCTCACTGGCAAAGAGTGTGTTTATTTTTGTTTAACACAATTCAGAGACATATAATTATTAATAATTATTAATTAATAAATAATAATTAATATATCCATCCTCAAGTACTGTTACAACTCACCCTGGTGCTGGGGAAGGTTGTAACAACACACCATTTTGTATTTGACATTAATCTGTGATGCGGTGTAGTAGAAGTCCAAGTGTATCTCATTATACAGTAGCAGACAAATATGGGATCACATGTCCAAATGTAAGAGCTCTCTAGCACAAAGGACCACTGAGTAACACTTTCTCAAACAAAAACTGTTACTATCATCCCCAGTCTCCCCTAAATGTCAATAAATTTTTTTTTTATTATTTTTTTTAAATGAACATAAATAAAGATCCACGACATTAAATAAAGTACTTTTTCATAACACTGTTTTCTGGCTGTCATGGCTTTTACAACAAAACTCCTGAGAACAGAGTCTAGCCCAGATTAACTACACAATTAATTGCACCATCAAAAAGACTAAACATGAGTAGGCCTATGGCTCAGAACGGACGGGTAAAAATGTGTATATGGCAGCTTTCCTCCGGCATTACACGCAAACAGAAGAGGGGTGAGTGGGAGAGTGTGACGCGCTGCTGAGGTCAGAGTCACGCATACAAGCTGAAATAAGAAGTGATACAACATGTAGTTGGATGTGAAGCAACAGACGGCTGCTCATCATCACAGTGCGGCTAAAACAGGTGGAGGGGGGGAGGAAAAAGGACCAGAAGTTGCCGCGATTTAGATGCTTTTTTTTTCCTTTCAGGGATGGTGAGAGTGCATGCGGGTGACTGACCGCTCCCAAAGTTAATTTGCGAAACATATTTGTTTATAGGCTACAGCGCTCCTCACAGTCAGATGTCACTGTAAATATAGTATTTATTAGCCGACACAGTTTATTACTGTAACAAGACGAGCACGCGCAGCCGCGTCGCAGCCTCCAGGAATGTTGATGTTCTTCTAAGAAAAACCGCGAGAGAAAACTGACGACCGTAAAAACAAGTTGATGAAGGTTCACATTCTACCACAGATTCAGGTCTGATGCAGGATTGTTTTAGCAGCAAACTCAGCTTTTACAACTTTACAGCGCAAGTTTGAGGTTGAGTTTTTGTACCTGAAACGTGACTTGCACAGCTGATCTTTTATGTCTGGAAGGTAAACATGGCTGGAATGTGCAGGCAGGAATATTCCGCGCTTCTGTCCCAACTTCCGAACCACTCGCTGCTGTTTCAGTCATTCTTCAGTACATCTACCGCTACATCCCTCTTGCGTTTGTGTGCTTAAGCTTGTTGCTATAAGGCTGTTCTTTTGAGCGTTGGCGCCGCATCGTCACGTGACTGCCTGGTTGCATCTGATTGGTGGTACGTAGTGACGCGTATCTCATAACGTGTGAGGCGCCAACAGCAAGCTGTGTTTGTTTAGTGAGACGTTCAGGTGTCTCTCTAACAAAACAAACTGTGATGTGCGCATTTATAAGACCAAAAATAAAAGTAACGACCGGGATATATGCCGTTGTAACGGAGTACAAGTAGCATTTCTTTCTCATAAATGTACTTGAGTAAAAGTAAAAAGTATATCATAATAAATCTACTCTTAAAAGTACAATTTATGTAAAAACGCACTCAAGTAAAGTAAACTATTGCTTACAGTGTTTGAATTTACTGCGACAGTCTTCTTCCTGTATCAAAACTGCGGATGCAGCGTCATTTGACGTCACACCCACAGGGCAGCGCGGGAAATTCGGACACAGAATTGCAGCGCATTTTGCAGCACACAGTCTGTTCAAGGCAACGGAGAGAGACGTGGGTGTATTTTTGGTATTTAGCGCTTCATCACCCATTAGTATTAAAAAAAATGGACATGCATGTTTGTTTGTTTTTTTATTCCTGCCTCTAGTCCCTTTAAATATGGGCGTGGAGTCTGTCTCTGACCGAGCAGCTTCCAGAATCAGCTCTCATCAGTTCAGATAGGGGAAACCAGACATGGAAGTCATATAAAGCATTAAATTTCAAAATAAAAGATCCCTGCAGCTTTGTGGTCACTGAACTGTGTCAGTTGTTGCATTATCAGTGATACCAGGTCAGTCAGAGGGTCTCAGTGGTTTTTATTGAATAACAATAAATGAATCATTTTTTACACTGCTGGGAGTCGGTTCAGCAGGTGCTAAACATCCCTTCTTGCTAATACATTTATACTGCAAGTGTTGTGGACTTGAATGTGTACTGAGGTCTTATAATGAACGACCAGTTGTTTCCATTTCAGTAAAGCTCAGAATTAAATGTGCAGATGTGGAAGCAACAATGACGTTTTTGGCAGAGAAGCCCGGGTTGGCATCAGCGCTGCGCTCAGGGTAAACTCTGCACTCTAGAACTCTGAAAGCTAGAAATTCTAGTTCTTACAATCAAATTAAATATCAATCATTAAATATAAATAACTTGCAAAATGTCCAATTTAATTAATTAATCACCAGAAAAATCGCTAGATTACTCGAATACAAAAATAATCCATAGCTGCAGCCCTAGTACCCATTTGTTCAATTTGTGTTTCGTAGATGAAAAGTGTTGAACAGTCCACTGTGTTGGTGAATGTTTGGGGGGGGGGGGGGGGGGGGGGGGGCTACAGCTCTGGGAGAGCACCAGCAGTGCAGTTGGGGTGTTTCAGGTACAGTATCTCCTTCCAGATGGCAGGAGTACAAATAGAAATTGACCTGTAATTGCCATGCTAGTGAGCTGAAGTGCTGGACATTACTAGTAAATAGTGTGTTTACACTGGAACGCTGTTTGTTTTTAAAATTAATTCATAGTTTACTTTGCATTTATTAAAAATAAAAAGTCATTTGTGAATGTGTTAGAAAGGAAACTGCAAAAGAAAGCAGTTGAAAGTGTTGTTTCTTACATCCAGGAACACTTTCATCATGGAGGAATTTGCCTTGGCATTCATTTAAACACAAGCTGACAGCATGCAGGCCTGCACTCTACATGTTGTCACATAAGGACAAAAGGACCTCACACTGAGCGTGGAGGAGCACTGTGGGACAAATAAACTGTCTTTTCACGGTTAATAGTTATGCTCCTGTTATAGTTCCCTCAAGAATGCAACACCATGTGATTTAATAGACTGGAGTACAATAGAAGTGGGGGAGAAAAGGTAAAAGCCTGGATAAAAATAACACACAAGCAGAAATGTAGTCCATGCACAAGCAAAGGCAGTTCCTCAGGATTTCCATTAACAGTTCATCTGCAAAGACTGCATGCAACTGGCTGAAGGTGAAGACACAGAGCGTCTGTAGTCGTCATGGTGAGTTATCCATCGTAAACCTTAACATGGACAGCAGAAAATGCCTCCATCCACCTACAGACCTGCAGCTCAGTTAACTGCCGTCCACCCTGAACCTGGGAGATTTTAAATTAGATGAAAATTATTTTTTAAAAGGTAAAGTTTAATCCTCCAGCCTGACCCCTCTTTCATGCTGATAATATTTTAAGGTTCACTCAGTATACAGCTGAGCTTGAAAGTTTACATACATTCCCTTTAAAGACAGAAAAAAATCAGCTGCCAGTGAAATAAGTTGAAATGAGAAAAATAATAAATAAAAATTCTATAAAAATCATGACATTGATTTTGATTTGTGATTCAACAGAAATATTAAAAACAAACACGCAAAAAATAAAACAAGTAAACAAGCATGATGGGCTCCGAAGCTAAAATGTTGTTGAGCAACACTGTGAGATAATCACTGCAATCAGGTGTTTTCTGTAATGTCCAATCAGACGTCTGCACCTGTTGACAGGTATGTTGGTCCACTGTTCATGGAAAAGCTGCTCTAATTTTTGTTTGTTGTGTTTTTGTTGTTGGTAGTTTTTTTAATCAAAAAATAAAATTTATATTTTATTTTAGTTCATTTCAATTCAGTAAATTTGCATTTATTATCACTTTTTCAGTTTTATGTCATTTGAATTACTATTGTGAATTTAGCTTATTTATGGGGAGGGGGGGTAACTTTCAAGCACAAATGTAATTATTTTTTTTTTTTTTCCCCCCCCGCCCCCCCCCCCCCCCCCCCCCCCCCCCCCCCCCCCCCCCCCCCCCCCCCCCCCCCCCCCCCCCCCCCCCCCCCCCCCACCACGCCCCCCCCCCCCAGGCCCCGCCACCCCCCCCCCCCCCCCCCCCCCCCACCCCCCCCCACCCCCCCCCCCCCCCCCACCCCCCCACCACCACCCCCCCCGCCCCCTTTTTTTTTTTTCCCCCCCCCCCCCCCCCCCCCCCCCCCCCCACCCCCCCCACCCCCCCCCCCCCCCCCCCCCCCCACCCCCCCACCCCCCCCCCCCCACACCCCCCCCCCCCCCCCCCCCCCCCCCCCCCCCCCCCCCACCCCCCCCCCCCCCCCCCCCCCCCCCCCCCCCCCCCCCCCCCCCCCCCCCAATCACAGGGGACCAGAGGGAGTGGAATTCATCTAACTGGTTCTTAGAGGAGGCAGACATCGTCTCAATACTGATATGGTCTACTAAGAATTCCTAATCTGGCTAATCCAGTATTTTTGGATTTCCAGTTTACCAAGAGTTTTCTTCAAACATAAACAGTAAGTATCATATGTGCATAGTTGGTTACCGTGTTGATCTCATCCAAGTCCCCCAGAAACACAGTGGGGCTGCAGGAAAGTTACACCTAGCCCGTGACATGTCATCACAACCTAAGCCAAACCTCTGGACAGGTGGACAAGACCACAAGGCGGAAGAAATTGTCTGTTGTATTTTCATTGCAGTGCAAACAAAATTTAAGGTGACAGACCCATCTTGAACATCCTCTGTCCTGTAATGTACTCAGAACCTTGAATTGTACATGTACATCTGCATTGTATGTAATTATTTTCTAAATGCTTGTGTAATCTATCAGGTTGTCAAATAACTGAACCAGACGTCATTCCAGCCTTTCTTACTACACACTTAAAGAATAACAAAGAAAAAAATCGAATTACAGGGTAAAAAGGGGGGGGGGGGGGGGGGGGCTAAAACATACTTGGTATTGTGTGCTGAGCACCACAGATCTGGAATAAGCTTAAGGAGAGTCTGAACTCCCTCCATCTTAAGAAAAAAAACACACTAAAATTGCAACTCTTATCATCATACAACAAACACCTGGCATATGGTTGGAACGTTGAACCCAATGCTATTGCCATATCTTCCTATGATTTCTTTTATTTTGTTGCATTATTTTACCATATCTACAGTCAAAATTACTGTATTCCTATCCTCAAACTGCAGAAAGAAAAAAAATCAGATGCCAATAAAATAAGATTTAATTGATTTTGAATTGTGGCTCAACAGAATTATAAAAACACAAAAAATAAAACAAGTAAATGGGCATGATGGGGCTCCTGAACTAAAATGTTGTTGAGCAATCACAGCAATCAGGTGTTTTCTGTGACGTCCAATCAGACGTCTGCACCTGTTGACAGGTATGTTGGTCCATGTTCATGGAAAAGGCACTCTAATGTGTTTGGGATAGTTTTGTTTGTTTGTTTGTGTTTGTTTTCATTAGTATTTTAAACCACAATTCAAAAGCAAATTTTTTATTTCAATAAATCATAATTCTGTAAATTTTTATTCATCATTTAGTTACTTGTTATGCAGCATGAATTACGATTGTGAATGTAGCATTTTGTGTTATTTGAGGATATGAGTAATTTTGGGGACGACTGTAGACATTATTTTATTCATTTAACGTATTTTGTATGCTGGGATGAATTCTGCGTGCCTGTTGTCACATGCAGTAAATGGGGAATAACGAGTCCATTTTTTTTTTCTACTTTGCTGATGATTTTTGCAGAAAATATGCCCCCTAACATACGCTTTACGTAGCTTCCTTGGGGAGACCCATTCCACACCCTTACCACTGTGAAAGAATACAGAGTACACGTTAGCTAATGTGTTTCTTTATGTGTGTGTGAATAAACCTGAAACCTAGAGTACGGAGGCTGCAACAGGACATGCAACTTCATAGAAATGTCCAACTTTTTAGCTCTTTGCAGGGTTAATTCTACCAACTGGAGTAGGTGAAGTAACAAACAACATGCTGCTCCAAATCTGCTCCAGTCAGAGATGTCTGCTTCATCCTCGTCGTTAGTTTCCGGCTCCTCATGTCTGTTCAGTTAAGTTTCATCATTAAGTCATGTGCTGATATATTCTGAGACATCATGATTCCTAAAGTCCCCGTCCCAGAGACTGCTCATTTTAATTCTTAGAAAGGCTCACAATGATGTCATTAAGTTATTTCATCTCCATCAAGAAACTGTAAAATAGCGGCTTGTAATTTCTATGAAAATTAAATATTTTTTAAATGAATAAATAAATGAGAAAAATATCAAGAAGTGTAAAAATATGAAAATAGGCTGTAAGGTGGGGGGGTGGGTGTGGGGGGGGGGGGGTGTTCATGGCACATCATGTCTTCCCAAACAAAAATCCACGAATTTCAATCTACTAGTAGCAAAGGGATATTCTTGTTCACTTCTTGCAGAGTTTACCGCAACTTTCAGGTGGCTCTTAAGTGATTGTTGAGTTTTAAATCTTCTCATTTCTGTAAAAAACACTTCAAAGATTTCAACAGTTTAACGCTGCTTTTAATATTTATGAGGTAAAGAAGAAGTCCAGCTACGGCTGCAGTGTTCCTGATGTTCCGGGCCGCCGTGTTCCTCCCTCATCAGCTGTCAAGCGGAAATATCCTGCCTGAGGCTGCAGGTAGCAACCATCTGTGAAGCTTTTACGGCTGCTAACAAAGTAAACAGTAAACATGACAACTATCCAATCAGACAACATGGCATTCATTCATTTTTAATGTCCCTCTGCCATATGTTTTTCTTTGCCCTTCCTTTTTCCCACAACCATCCTCTGATTAATTGATGAGACTGAGATGATGAACACACCTGATCTGCTGTCAGTCATCCCTGCTAACCATCAGTCATGCACACAGCAAGAGGTTCTCATCCAAAACGCTGGAAAAATCACTGAACGGGTAATGTAACACTAAGAAAGCTCAGAGTTGTTCTTTTCTCGTGCACGCCTGATGAAACATCAGCTGGATAAAACTGGAGCAGAGATCCAGTGCAGGTTACGGTGAACAACGTAAGGACAAACGGGAAAAAAGGGACAATGCAAGGCAAAGTGGGGGGTAAACAGTCAGACTGGGGAGATACTACGATCATTCTATCGTTTTGTTTCATTAAAGGGGCATTTCCAGCAGACTGGATGATGCTGACGTGTTGTGGCGTGCTGAGCCGTGGGAGCAGCCGAACATGGAGCCGAGAGCCAGATTCAGTCTGCGGCACAAGCGAACTCTGCCAGCGCCTGTGGCGGCCGATCCCCCCCCACCATCACCAGCCGGGTTCAAACGCAGCCCACAGTCCGCTGCTCTCTGGCACACAGCAGGCCGACGCTGCATCCTCGCCATGGCCGCAAACAAGCCGCGCTGCACTCGGTCACAGCAAAGTGTGCGGGCAGCCTTTCTGCAGCACATCTATCACAGCTCCAGCGATGACATGCTTTTCAGTTGCCAAGGTGATTTTGTTAGATGGTCCAATTATAACTTTGTCTATGAACGGCATCAAACACTGTTTAACAGAGCAGTTCCAGTCTTCTGCTGGGTTTTAAAAAAGGCAGAATTACACAATAAAATGAAGAAGATGCCAAATTTCTTTCTACTCAAAACTGTTGATTTTAATCCACAGTATACCCTTCATTCTCAAACGGTGGTACATGTACCACCAGTGGTACACGAACTCCTAGTGGTACACAGAGGAAAGCAGGACAGGTATTTCATGGCAGCCACAACGGCCATGGAGCATACTATACGGTGCTGTATGACACCAAGTATCACCGAGCAAATAGGACTTAAATCTAACACACATGTTCAAATGTAGGTGGTAGCTTGTGGACGGGGTCACCCCGTCACGCAGGAGCTTCCTTTCTGATATGCTTCCTCCTGGCGAAATACACTTAAAGATTTACTTCCATCGTCATTTCACTAATATTGCTGTTCTCCATTATTATTGAACGCATTATTCGTCGTTTCTGTTTAAAAAAAAACCTTCTGGTTTCTTTGTTTCCAGCTGTATTTGTAGGCTAGAAGAGCGGCTTGTGGTCCAACAACAGGCTTTTCCAGTCCTTCTCATGAATATCCGTGATGCGAAAAATGAGGCATGTCTGATTGGCTCCCTCCCATGAATGTAAGAAGGAAGCTCCTCCCCCCACTCTGTGTGTAACAGAGCACACAAACGAGTTTGTTCTGCCATGCTAGCAAACAGTTAGCTAACTTAGCTTCTTCACTTCTAGTGCGAAGGGGAGGGTTACCCGTCTTCCCATGGGCGG
Source organism: Atherinomorus stipes (assembly GCA_023101725.1). Classification (NCBI taxonomy): domain Eukaryota; kingdom Metazoa; phylum Chordata; class Actinopteri; order Atheriniformes; family Atherinidae; genus Atherinomorus; species Atherinomorus stipes. The sequence continues at coordinate 40,512 of JALJCO010000841.1, read as the reverse complement.
GTATAAACCCACGTGGGCGACGCCCTATTCGATGTGACGTGGAAGCAAAAGGCTTTTCCTGATTCGCTCCCTTCTCTGCATTGTTTCTCTGAGGAGGAAACAGCCGGTGGAGGTGACGCACCACTTGCAAGCGCAGCATGTGTGTGTAACTAGGGGTGACCCTCTGTATTTCAAAAGGAGCAAGTGAAACTTGTTTTCAGTGGAAGGAGATCTTTAAATTTGGATTTTCAACACAGTGGCGGTGTTAACCTGTCGTAGCGCAACCCTTCTGGTAGCTAATCAGAAGTGGTGTTCATTTAAGAATAATAGAAGAGAACTAATGTTGACTTTTGCCATCGTACAGACCTTAAGTGTGGATGTCAGCAGCGTGGTGTTTGCAGTCAGGCACCTCGTTGTCAGCCTGCTAGCAGTGGCTGAGCTAAGATGATGCAGCGGTGAAGAATCACAGACGCGTCGCTAAGGTTACCGTTTATTACAATATAACTGGTCGAATACGGCAAAGGACTGTGTGTCAGACCCTGTGCGTGTCCCAGCGGTCAAACGGAGTCCCCAGGTCCAGCTGTCTGTAGTCCGCGCTCGCTCACGTTCCGAAGGACCCCGTCTTCCTGTTTACTGTGATGCTTTATAGGAACCTGTCAAACCCCTCCCCACCTATATTCAGTCTGTGTGAGAGTCTGTGAAAGCACGTCAGCTTGGGATCTTGGTTCATAATTTTCATGTCGCCCTAATTTATCAGTCGTCCTTGTCCTTGTCATAATCTTAACAGTATATACTATAGAGTCAGACTGTCTGCCCCGACAAACCCTCGTTGTGGGTGGTGGATGATGAAGATTTGATGTGTGGGCTTGGGCACCATCACAGACATCATAAATGATGAGGACCAGGTGACTCAGAATATGAAAAATCTGAATTTGGGCATTTCTTCAAGAGAAAATGCAAATTTGAAAAGAAGATTCTGCTTCACGGGGGTGAAGATGCACACAAACACTCTTTTGGGACGCTAGCTAAGCCTCACAGTTGGAATTTTAAAAATCAGCAGTCAGAAGGAAAGTTATGGCTTCTGATTTTTCAGCAGACCTGAACTGGACCTCAGCTCTCCTGATGAAGAAAATTCATCATCCTTCTCATTTATGATGGATGAGATTTTTCTCAGCCCCAACTTCAAAACAAAAGCGCATGCTAGAGTAAAAACCTCACAAATATAAGTTATAAGCGCACAAAACAGCAGGTGTAGTGCAGGGAAAATGTATGTAGTGTAAACAAAATAAAAACTTAGCACAAAGATGCTATAATCACTACAGATTAGAAATGAAAGATGGCAGGCGTGTGTTTTCGGTCCCACTGTGCCCCGACTGTGGGGAACTATTTTATTCTTCACGTAAAACATCAACAGTTATTTGGCCCTCACAAAAATAGAAGACTAAAATTTGAATTTTATTTTTTGCAAGTAGCCGTATAATAAGCGGAATAATGTCTGGAACGCAGATCATTATTTGGAAATACTGACATTCGGTCAGTATTTCGGTCTGCCTCGTCTGCTTTTCTGTCCTTGACACACGTCCGTAGTCGTAGCTATCGAGGTCAGCTTTTCTTGAATTGCTGACATAAATAAACACGCACATTATCAGTCAAAAGTGTGGAACGTTTTTCCATAAATTCAATTAGAAAGTGTCCAAACTTTTGACTGGTTCTGTAAATATGCTACAATATTCATATGATCCGATTAGTCGACTAATAGGCAAAATAATCGTTGACTAGTTGATAATCAAAGTAATTGTTTGTGGCAGCCTTATATCGTTTCGCTACAGGTATCACCATAGCAACGCACAAACCAGCTGGTTCAGATCAGCCGGCTAAAATCTGATGATAATCACGCTTTCCGTTTCTCTTGACAACGGTTGGTTAGTGTAAAATAGCTCCTTTATTTAATCATATTCAGCAAGTTTTGTGAAATAAACAAACATTTGTCATAAAATGTTTACTCGGGACTATAGTATCAGCGGATTAACAGCTCGGATCCGTGGATCATACGGTTTTAGCATTTAGTTTTCCCTTCATTTTATAGAGCAGTGTAGTTGTTCACAGGTGCAGAAGTTTTATTGAACATTACAGAAAACATGTGGTTCAACAAAATATTAGTACAGACGCCAAATCAAGTTTGTTTACTTGTTTCATTTTTTGTTTGTTTTTAATATTTCTGTGTCGTGATATTCAAAATGTTTTTTTTTATTATCACTTTTGTCAATTTCAACTTTTACTGACAGCTGATCTCAGAGCAAGACCTTCCTCAACCCCACTTTCATCTCTGACTTCCCAATTATCAAAGGAAGCCTGCCCTGTCACACACACACACGCACACACCACACGCACACGCACGCACACACACACACACACACACACACACACACACACACACACACACACACACACACACCACACCCACATTCTTCTGTTTATGTGATCACAGTTCCAACCACAGCAGCTGAATATGAACTACCGGACCGGAAAAGAAGCAGATCTCATTTCAATGGGACTCTGCATGTCAGAGTTTAAGATAACTTTTTTTTTTTTTATTCAAAAAACCTTTTTCTCCTTTTATTTCCCCCCTCCCCCCCTTCTTCTTTATTTTCCCCCCCCTTTTTTACCCTTTCTTTTCCTTTTTATTTAGCTTAACTACTACTTTCTTTTCACAATTTAAAATATAATTTTATTTTATTTCCCCCCCCCCCTCCATTTTTCTATTCTTCTTATTTCCCTACCTCCATTATTCCTCCTCCTTACCATCAGGGGGGGGGCGGCACCTGGGGGGGCCCTTTTTGCCTTGGATTAATTATGATACTATTTCCTTTTTTACAAAGCAACACACCATCGCTTTATTCCCCCCCATCCATCCTCACACACACAGATCATATTATCCCCAACCCCAGAAAAGTGAAATTTATTCATCCCTTAGGAATAAAAAAAAATTAGACGTTTCTAACATGAACATGTATTGATATCATATAACTTTATGAGATCTATTCCGCTGCAAGAGCTGATGATCCGCGAATCTTCAATGCAACTGTTGAGCAGAACTATATAAGCTGAAAGGAACAGGAGGGCCGGAGTGGCTGAGAAGCCGTCACCTCTGCCCCATCACGTGCCCAGACGGTGGACAAACAGCCCCCAGACTGCAGCTGGACAAGCGGTGATCTATAGAAGGTCAATGAAGAAAAGTATTGCTTTGGAGAATGTGAGGGACGTTTTGGGTCAGTCAGGTCTTGTCCCACTCATCCCAGCTATAATCAGGCGAGAGGCAGGTTCACCTGGACAGGTCACCAGTCTGTCACAGGGACAACTCAGAGACAACCACTCGCACCGAGGGAGAATTTAGAGAAACCAGTTTAACATCATGTCTTTGGATGGTGGGAGGAAGCCGGAGAACGCAGAGAGAACCCACGCAGAACATGCAAACTCCACACAGGAAGGTACTGTTCCAACCCTCCCCAGCTGGGACTTGAGCTGAGGCCGCGGTGCTGACCGCCACACCACCGTGCACACCAAGGGTCACAGCGATGAGTCATTTTTGCCCACTAACATATATCAGACTTGAATAATCACAATCAGACCAGAATAAGTAGATTATTATTGTTCTGTAAGGGTTCCTGCAACAAGACCTGCTCACAAATGTCTGAGTTGTGAGACATTCCCTTAATTAAAATCTAAAACCACTTCAAGATAGGATATTTTTTAATTTGTATTTGATATTTTTTTCCTAAACATATTAACCCTTTACACATATTGACAGATTTTAAAATCTGTGTCCATCCCCCTCACAGTTCACTGAGTGGTGCTGAACCTCAGTTCTCTTGTAGTTTGGTTTTCATTTGAACTTTGGTTCGTGATTTACACTAAAGAGAGAAAGAGCATCATTCCAGATTTTAAAATATAAACTTTTTCTTTTAGTTTTGTCAAATATGGATGATATAATTGTTTGTTTTATGGAGCACGTGATGGTTCTGGTTCTGACTGAAGTTTTCCTCCCCCCTTTCTCCTCATGCAGCTCAGGATGGAGGCTTGAACCTGGGAATATTTGATGCATCCATCCATTGGTTTCCTTAGCAACACTATTATTTTTAAAGAACTAGTTTAAATTAGTTCATATGAACGCAGTTATAATAAATTTGGCAAATGTGGATCATATGATGGATTTATTGACGAGGAAGTGGTAGCCTGGTTACAGAGGTGGGCTTGCCAAGGTGATTTTGTTCGGAGGTCCAATTATAACTTTGTCAATGAATGGCATCAAACACTGTTTAACTGTTTAACCTGGTTAACTTTCACGTGACTGACATCAAAGTTAAATCGCATTTCAAGGATTTCACTGACATATAAAACTCGCTGCACACACAAACTCAACACAAATTTACAAACTGTGCACATTGATGGTGATTGATGGTGGTCATGAGCAGAACGTGCGTCTGCATCCTGGTTATTTTCTCACAGTTAAGATGCAAGCACCGGGGCGTTTGAACATGATGAATGCATGATTTCATATATTTCTAGTTCATATGTTTATCACAGAAATGCATAAAATGCAGCACAGGGAGGGAACGAAGTCCTCGTATGACACCAAACAAAAGACAAGCAGACAACACCACATGCACAGCTGCATTGAGATGTTGCTGCTGAGACATGGTGAGGAGCGCATGTTTGCACTCGTATGTGTTTTATAGGCCCAAAGTAAAATACCCCGGAGCTGGAAAACATTACAATCTTGTGGCCAAAGAGTTTTTCATTGTATTTACTTATTTATTTTTTCTATTTTTCTAAGAACAGGGAAAATGAGGCAGGGACGCGTTTTGCAGCAGCTAGATGTTCTACTGTTTAGAATATAAAAACCTACGAAATGATGTCATTTGGAGTAAATTACGGACACTACCCACTCAGGACACTTGGATTACATTGGACAAGCAGTATGGAGGAATATAGACAAGTTTTTGTGGACTTTTATGGACCTTTTTGGTTTGAGCTCGGGTGAAGTTGGGGGAAACGAAAACCTGTCCGATTTCCAGCTGCATTTAAGATATTAGAAAAGTGCCCCAGAGTCTTGCCCAGCATGAGGGTGAGTAGAAAATGACGGACCATCATTCTGTGGGTGTACTATTCCTTTAAGCTGAGTTGTTTTGTGCTGTAATTTTCCCTTTATTTTTTCTTTTTAACTTGATACAGCCTCAGAAGATTTTCCCTCTGCAGCCACTAATGAAGTAATCATTTCAACTTGTGAAATTTTCCTACCGTGTTGACAAAGTGAGGTGTCATCCTGAGGTTGTCTAATCATGAACTAAATCAGTGTGTCACACTGTCAAAAGCTGGCACACGAACAGTCGACTTACTGATGCTGCGTTGGTTCCACGAATGCTGTAATTGCCTGTTTAACTCATGCTTTCACATGCTGTTGAGCACACATAATGACTGAATAAACAAATCACACTACAGTCCTGGGCAGTTCTCTGCAGCAGGGGGTGGAGGCGGGGTGTAGATCGCTGCGTGTGTGCTCACGTGTTTACACGCTACTGTATGTACATTAGCAAGAGCAGGGGGGGAAGGGTGGGGGATCATTGTCAAAGGGCAAACACACCCATTCAACAGTGCTGGGACAGACTCCCTGGGCAAGAAGCTGACATTGTGCATCAGTCAGGGCACAGAGGACAACGCCGCCACCCACATCTCCCATGATTCCTGACAGCATCACAGCCTCCTCAAACACAACCTGACAGCTTCAGAGGTCCCTGCATCGCAGAGCAACAAGACTTGACTAGTTCTTTTTTATGCAGCCAGAGTTTGAGATTAGATGAAACAAGGGAATGATGTATAGCAAGCACAAATGTCCTGAGACATTTAGTATGAGGCGAAGGACAGAGGAGCAGCAGAAGGAGTACGGAGATGCACGGAAGCAGGAAGAGCCGAGAGAATGACAGATGAAAATAGAAAACAAGACAAACGGAGAAAAAAAATCAATAGGGAGCTACAGTGAATGACAGAAGGGGAAACGGAAACTACTCCATCGAGGGAGGCAGTGACTTAGGCACAGTAAGGGCTGGGATATAGTTCATGCAAGCGGTCGGCATCGTCTGTGATTTACTTGCTGTACAGCCAAAACATTCAATACCGAAGGTCACCGCAGGGAGCAGTAAGCAGCGCTCGGACGTTAAAATTGTGAAAAAGTCAATCAGATTGTATTTTCAGGGCATGATCCAGGTTTTTTGTGGAAAAATCTGTTGCCAGCTATTAAGGCAGGGGTGCCCCAGTCCGGTCCTACTACAACATCCCTCTTAAACACACCTAATCAAATGGCTTATTCCCTTACGCACACGTCATTCAGCTCTCAGAGGCTGGTAATGATACTTTCATTAGATTCAGGTGTGTTGGAGAAGGGATGCAACCAGGACGGTAGCTCTGGAGGAGCGGACTTGGGCACCCCTGTATGAAGGCATGCGTGTTGATCACGGTGCAACGGGGAGAAAAACTTACATAAATGCTGTAGTTTCAGACAAGGTCCAAGAGACGCTTTTCAAAACAACATGACATCGTGTTCGCGCTTTTGTACGCGTTCAAGTCATTGTTACACCACGCACACACCACGTTACCTCGCATCAACCTGTGCAAACTACATGCCGTAGGTACATTGGGAAAGCGTGGGCGCCATGATGCATACATGAATGCGTCACCAGCAGCACGTATATTCCAGCCCTAGTGTGCACCAAAGAAAGCTGGGTCGCACTTCACTTGCTAGCGGACTATCCAGCGGACCAAAGAGGAAGTGACGTATGCCAACTGAGATAAAGCATCAAGAAAAAGAACCCCTACAGAGCAGTTGTTTTAAGAAGGTGGTTTAATCAGATGGTTTACAGACACACAACGTCACTTTTAGACCCTAAAAATCTGCGTTTCTGACGCACACCAACATTCATTATCCGCATTATCCAGCTGTCACTGTCCGGCGGCGTCCCAAGGCTCAGAATCCAAAACGCAGCCGTGACGTTGCAGCACCGCGTCACTTACTAGCAAACGGATTTGAACCAGACATGAACACAGCGGGTGTTTTGAACACATCATGGAGGATTCAGGAAAGGAACGCTAGGAAGCATTACCGGAAGAGGAGAGGAGAAGAAAGAGAGGAAGGGACAGAACAAGAGTCAAGATAAGACTGTCTTTTACTGGCTGGAGGGAATCACAGTACAGGCACGATGAAGATGATGAAGGTTAGCCGTCGATGAGGGCGATCACAGAGAAGATTCATAAAAGTTGTGTTGTGTGTTTTTAACCAGGTGGTTTCGTCCTGAGGGGATGGTGTTACACTCTACCCCACTGAATACATTTTATAAAGAAAACTTCACAAAGTTTTTAAATATATCTGGCTCAGACGTCTGTTCTCACAGTTAACTAAAAGCCACCCTTGTCTCGCACCGTAAAAAAAAAAAAACTTCATTCAGTTTTGTCTTTCTTCTCAAAACTCTTGTCAGTGCAGAGCCCCGTTAAATTATGTTTTACTTTGTTTCCATATAGAAAGTGCGCTGGCACCTTCCAGCCCCACCCAGCATCAAAGGGCGCATTTATAAAGCTTTTAATTTAACAGTCTGTTTCCAAAACCTTTCTTTGGAGGTGTCACCGACTCATCCAGAACAAACAAGCTACTCGCCCCCAAACACAGGTCCGTCCAATCAAGCAACCAACAAGTGGACGACAAATTCATTCATGAAACGTGGGCAACGAAGAAACGCAACAACAAACACGTGTGGGACTGCAGAGCCACTTATAGAGATGGCCACGGCACGTGGAGGCAAAGCAAAAGCAAATCATATTTGTGTGATGAAGCAATCCAGCTCCGAAGTAGCCACGCAAAAATTTGTGGCGGAGATTGAAAACTCTCTTTCGTGACATCTTTCTCGCCACGGTGAATCTAATCAGCACCACCAGCTGCCCGTTTCTCGTTTGCATGACAACGGGATCCCGCCGAAGACCACCCCGCCCCCCCCGAACCAAGCCCCAGATGGACTGAGTCTTCCGGACTATGCTTTCTGAATGCGCCCACACACTCAAAGATAGAGGTACCCATTTGAACTTAAAAGGGTCCAAAGCTTGTCCCTGGGGGTGTTCCTTTTTGAGAGACATTTCTGTACCTTCAGTCCTGGTCCATTTTTGTACCTTTTCAAGCTGTGTGAGTTAATAAAGCACAATTAAACCAATTAAAAATGATGAAGAAAAGTCAATAAAATAGAGATTATGACAACAGTCAAAGATGCTAATAATAAATTAATAATTATTATATAAATATTAGGCCAAACACATATAATAATACATGTAATTATTACTATGATTATTATGAAAATCATAATATCATAACTATAATTATACTACTGTTCAGAAGGACGGCTATTTGTACAAGCTACATACATTTTTCAATGCTGCAGGTACCCTTAAGGTTGAAATGGTACAAATTTGTACTTTATATTACTTTGGACCCTTTTTCATAGTATATAGGTACTTCTGGCCTCATAAAGACCAATATTATACTTTTGAGAGAACATTTGTAAAAGATGTACCTACAGGTACAGAAATGTTCCTGTCTCGTCCCTCTGTTTTTGAGTGTGCATAGAAATCCGCTTGTGGTCCAAATGTCTGCAGAGTCCTCTGATGGGGGGCTTAAAGCCCGCTGATACTTTCCAACAACACTCAGAAGCCAGGTGTTAGTCTGCGATCAGCGTAAAAAGGGCTTTTACTTGTTTGGGATTTTGGAACCCCTTAATGACAACTAATTCAGCATCCTGTCTCTTCCCTGAGCTCTCGCCAGCCAGTAAAAGTTAGTCATATGTTGACTAAGTCAGTCATGGTGCACGTTCAAAGCTTTCCGTGCATTTATAATGAGTTTCTGGTGTCGTTAAGCAAGACACAACAGTCACATGATGCTCTGCTAGTTAAAAAAAAGTATAAAACAAACATAATTAATGTCAGTGGGCCATAAGAATGAGTCAGAAACAGAGCTTTAAGTTTGGAAACTTATGTTGTTCTGCTTTAACCCTTTAGGTGCCATAGTCACCAAACTTTGACATGCAACATAACTGCAATGGATCATACAGTATATCTGGAAGGACTCGAAACCTGTTAGATATGTCAGAACTGTTCACTGCTGTTAATGAAGTATTTCCTCAGCTATTTGCCGTCTCTGACTCTGGAGGGGAATATTTGCCTCCTGAGGATGATGATTACTTATCTGGTGACACTGAAAGCTGCTTCTGTGGTGCATCTATCCACATTAGACAACGTTGATGTTTTATCAAACCGAGGTCAGATGGCAGATTCAGGGAACATCTAGGAGAGTTTCTGGATGTGGCAGAGGCAGCAGGGGTGAAACGTAGCCCTTAAAAAGGTGCTGGGAGCAGCAGGGTGGTCAGCATAGCAGTATAAATAGCAATGATGGTATTTGAGAAACGGGACCTTGACAGTTTGGGTATGGTGGAGACAAGGACTTGACAAATGCTAAAACAGTGGTGTCCCAAGTCAGTCCTGAGGACCACTGTCCTGCAGGTTTGGGACGTTTCCTGCTGCAGCACACCTGAATCAGATTGATGGGTCACCTTGCTCAGGCAGAACTTGACAAGCTGTCGAGGACAGATTATGGATGCACGATATAATCGGCGCCCTATCGGTATCGGCCTATATCGGCCTTAAAACAGTATCGGACATCGGCCACCCCACCGATATTTAACCGATATTTAACTGATCAGCCCGCTGTTTCTAAAGTCTAGAAAGGACAAAAACACTTCTTCCTCTTCTTCAAAACTTCTTTTTTCAGCTTAAAACTTCAAAGCTAGGGTGGAAAACATATTAACGAAAATTGCAATATTTTCACATGCTATATCGTATTATATCTAAAAGTGCAGTGTGATCTATTTTACTAATAAACCATATTTCATTGTTCTTTACAAATCTTCAAATCACAAAATACATAATTTTAACCTCTCCAATTGTGAAGTAAAAAGACGACCACGTTCTAAATATCCATATTATGCATAAAAATTCGATTTCAGTGACAATCCAACCCATTATACTCAAAGTTTAGAATGCCAAAACTAGACGGACACCCCACCGATATTCAACCGATATTTAACCAATCAGCCCGCTTTTCTAAAGTTAAAAAAAAAAAAACTTCTTCAAAAACTTCTTTTTAACAGACTTTAAAACTTCTAAAGACGAGGGATGGAAAAATATCAATACAGTGAAACATCGCAACATTTTTATAGGCTGATATCATATTGACATTTTTAAAAAAACGCAGTATCAGTGTATTTTACTAATAAAATCTCGCAATGTTTCATAGTTCCATTACAAAATTTTGCAAGAATTCACAAACATTTTGCGATATTTTCATATGCTGATATCGTATTGACATTTTAAAAAAGCGGTATCAATCTATTTTACTAATGAAATCTTGCAATATTTTATCAATCTGTTACAAAATCTCGTGAGAATTCATGACATACTGTGAGATTTTTTAAGTAAAATAGATCAATACCGCACTTTTAAATATCAATATGAAAATATTGCGATATTTCAGTGTATCAATATTTTTTTTCCACCCCTGTTTTGTGTTAGAAACAGATAACAAACTGCTATTTGAAATGACTGCTTATTTTTTTCAGCTTTAAAATCGTTATCAATATCAGTTATCGGCCACAGGAGTTTTGAAATATTGGCATTATCGGCCAAAATTCCAATATTCTGCATCCCTAGCTCCAGCCTAAAGCTCGCTTGCAGACATCCCACTGCCACTTGCAATGTTCACCAGATTAACATTCAAACGTATGCTAACATTAGCTAACGTTAGCACCACAGTGCAGCTGATGATGATTAAAGGGTCATAGCTTTGGGTGCAATCATTGAAAACTGTCACCTATTAAAGCAACGGACAGAATAAAACTGGCGAACCAGATTTTATTCTGCAAACAGCAACACTGTTTGCAACTTTGCAACTTTTTAAAATGCTGTCAAAGAACAATGAGCAAACGTTAACAGCACAATTTCATGTTTCATCTTTAAAGAGAATAAAGTCAAACGCTGAAAAGGAAGGAAATCTGGAATTGGTCGAGGAAGTCAATGACGGCAAAAGGAGAGAGGGAAAAATAGAGCAGAGATCCTCAATCCTGGTCCCCGAGTGCCGGTGGCCTGCTGGGAAGCTTTAAAACCTGCAGGACCCAGCCCTCAAGGACCAGGATTGAGGATCCCTGAAATAGAAGGTGAATAAATTAAGACAAACCACAGAAGAAGAAGAAAAGGAAAATGCCAGACAGAGAAAACATTGATGACAATAGCGAAAGAAAAAGAAGGTTTCTGGAGAAAGATTAGAAAATATGAGCTCAGGATCCGGCTGAAGCTCGTGTATCTCCCTACCGTAACATTTAACGCATGAATCTGGTGCCTACACAGATTTTATCCAATAGCAGGCAGCTCCTGCATCACTCCCTCTTAAAACACAAATGCTGTGGGAAAATCAATCCTCTCAGATGCACAGAGATGGAAGTCACAGCACAACAGCAACATCTGGATGTCACATCCATCAGGGACTTCTACACACTTCACTCCTTTTTCTAATTAACTCTATTGTGAATTGTTTAATACAAAAGCAGACGTTTCTCAGACGTGACTGTCAAAGAAGAAGAAACCATGACGTGGTGCTGACTGCACGGAGACGAGGAATCACATCCCTGCAGGAACAACTCACCTTTGGTGGTTTCATCCTCGATGGGCTGCTTGAACAGCGTTATGTCCTTAAACGTGCAGAGAAACAGAACCACCTTGTCGTTCTCGTTCCTAATGGGGGCCACCTGCATGTAGAACCACACGGGACTTCCTGCAAAAGCACAACCGAAAACAGGAAAATGTTTAGGAAAAAGGCAATTCATGAGCAAAAAGGAGGATTTGATTTTTACTGCATAAGAAAATTTGCTTTCTGATTTTACGTTTGACCCGTATAAACTCATCGGTTTGGGCTCGTGTGAGAGGATGAGAACCCTGTTGTGTTTTCTACTGGGGAGTTTTACTTTCACTGAAAGGAATGTTTAGTAAGACATCCCATTTCAGAGAGTGTCTCTTGTTTAGAACCCCCCCCCCCCCCCCCCAAAAAAACAGCTCTTCCACAAGATAAAAGTAGGTGTGTTCTCAGTTTTAATTGGATAATGAAAGTGATGTCATCAAATACGGATAAAGCCAACAATGAAAAACTGTTGTAAATATCGTGTTTGTATGATGATGACAATAACTGCTGAATCATTGATGAGCCTTCAAACTTCAAGCAGCCTCTGCAAGTACTGTTCTGCCTTTTTCCTTTCTGTAAACGGAAAAGCTGAACCTTTAATCCCGGTCAGCACCACAAACTTTAATCCCAGTCAGCATCCAGAACCTTTAATCCAAGTCAGCATCAGAACCTTTTAATCCCAGTCAACATCCAGAACCTTTAATCCCAGTCAGCATCAGAACCTTTTAATCCCAGTCAACATCCAGAACCTTTAATCCCAGTCAGCACCAGAACCTTTAATCCCAATTAGCTTCAGAACCTTTAATCCCAGTCAGCATCAGAACCTTTAATCCCAGTCAGCATCCAGAACCTTTAATCCCAGTCGGCATCCAGAACCTTTAATCCCAGTCAGCATCCAGAACCTTTAATCCCAGTCGGCATCCAGAACCTTTAATCCCAGTCAGCATCCAGAACCTTTAATCCCAGTCAGCATCAGAACCTTTAATCCCAGTCAGCATCCAGAACCTTTAATCCCAGTCAGCACCAGAACCTTTAATCCCAATTAGCTTCAGAACCTTTAATCCCAGTCAGCACCAGAACCTTTAATCCCAGTCAGCACCAGAACCTTTAATCCCAATTAGCTTCAGAACCTTTTAATCCCAGTCAACATCCAGAACCTTTAATCCCAGTCAGCACCAAAACCTTTAAGCCCAGTCAGCATCAGAACCTTTTAATCCCAGTCAACATCCAGAACCTTTAATCCCAGTCAACATCCAGAACCTTTAATCCCAGTCAGCATCAGAACCGTTAATCCCAGTCAGCATCCACAACCTTTAATCCCAGTCAGCATCAGAACCTTTAATCCCAGTCAGCATCAGAACCTTTAATCCCAATTAGCTTCAGAACCTTTAATCCAAGTCAGCATCAGAACCTTTTAATCCCAGTCAACATCCAGAACCTTTAATCCCAGTCAGCACCAGAACCTTTAATCCCAGTCAGCATCAGAACCTTTTAATCCCAGTCAACATCCAGAACCTTTAATCCCAGTCAGCATCAGAACCGTTAATCCCAGTCAGCATCCAGAACCTTTAATCCCAGTCAGCATCCAGAACCTTTAATCCCAGTCAGCATCAGATCCTTAATACCAGTCAGTATCCAGAACCTTTAATCCCAGTCAGCACCAGAACCTTCAATCCCAGTCAGCATCAGAACCTTTAATCCCAGTCAGCATCCAGAACCTTTAATCCCAGTCAGCACCAGAACCTTTAATCCCAATTAGCTTCAGAACCTTTAATCCCAGTCAGCATCAGAACCTTTTAATCCCAGTCAGCATCCAGAACCTTTAATCCCAGTCAGCACCAGAACCTTTAATCCCAATTAGCTTCAGAACCTTTAATCCCAGTCAGCATCAGAACCTTTTAATCCCAGTCAGCATCCAGAACCTTTAATCCCAGTCAGCACCAGAACCTTTAATCCCAATTAGCTTCAGAACCTTTAATCCCAGTCAGCATCAGAACCTTTTAATCCCAGTCAACATCCAGAACCTTTAATCCCAGTCAGCACCAGAACCTTTAATCCCAGTCAGCATCAGATCCTTAATCCCAGTCAGTATCCAGAACCTTTAATCCCAGTCAGCACCAGAACCTTTAATCCCAATTAGCTTCAGAACCTTTAATCCCAGTCAGCATCAGAACCTTTTAATCCCAGTCAGCATCCAGAACCTTTAATCCCAGTCAGCACCAGAACCTTTAATCCCAATTAGCTTCAGAACCTTTAATCCCAGTCAGCATCAGAACCTTTTAATCCCAGTCAACATCCAGAACCTTTAATCCCAGTCAGCACCAGAACCTTTAATCCCAATTAGCTTCAGAACCTTTAATCCCAGTCAGCATCAGAATCTTTAATCCCAGTCAGCATTAGAACCTTTAAAAAGTGTACCAAAAAAGAAAGAGCATAAATGTTTCTGTCCTGCACTGAGAAAAGCATAAATCCTGTTCTGGTTAATCCTAATTCCGTTTCATTTTCTACCTGTTTCTTTAATAATACGCAGCAACGCTGTTGTTCCACAGCTGCGACATGTTCATTTACATTTTTGCATAAGTCCTGTAAACATGAGTAGCTACACACTCTTGGCTGTGTCACCCGTTACCTCGTAAACAAAGGTGTTAACGAAGCTTATTGCAACGGCAGATCGATCTTATTAAATTATCACTTGTCCCTTTTTACGTATAATCAGTCGAATTAACGTGAAATGCATTTTCCTAAAAGTTTGTTTTCAGTTCCCAAAAATGTGTTTTGCATGTGGACCAAAGCCAAGGGGACGGGGCCTTGACCCCCCTGCTGCATTTATTTTACATCTTTAATCTTTTATCAAGCTGATTTATTCTGTCTGTCCATTAACTCACTTTTTATAATTATCATTTTCACTTATCTCTTAATTGTTATTAGTGAACTTAATGTTATATTGTATTTATTCTTATTCCACTTTGTGTGTTTTTTTTTTCAATTTTTTTTTTTCTTGCATAACTTTGTTTTTATATACGGTTGTCCTCAAGATTATTCACACCCTTACATTAGATTTTGGGGGGGGGGGGGGGGGGGGGACTTTTTTTTTATTATTTCTTGTTATTTGAATTACTGTCAATTTGTCTTTTTCTTTAATTGGAGTGTATGAATAATTTTGAAGATTACTATATATTTATAAATGAATTCAGGCATTAAAGGGTTAAAGCACACCTAGAACCCCTCCAGAGGACTGATGGGAACTTTGTATCACTGAACAATTAATACCACTTTAAAGGAAAAGCAACTGCTGATTTTATTCAGATTATTTTTACTGGCCAATGAGTCGTAAATTATCATTTTATTGCGAGTTATTAGCAGCTAAAACATTCTGCAAATTTCTCAGTAATTTCCACTTTTTCAAGCGTGCATTTTATCTGTTTATTTGTTGTTTTTGGGTTGTTTTTTTTGTGGAACAGCATTAAGATCACCACACAGTTAAGTGAGGAATAGTCATCATACTGCGTATAACGAGCCAAACTTGAGAAAACATGAAAAATGACTTTTTAACAGTGATTCTGTATGAACCTGTAAATGATTAAAAGCAATATTTCAGGTTATTTCTCTGTCGTTTCAAACTGAAGCAGATTCGCTGTGACAATTTCAATCCTTTTGCACAAAAGGTCACATTTCCTGCTTCTTCCTCCGAGGCAGAGTTCAGATGACATGTGGCATCAACACTGAGTGAAAATGTCAGAAGTTAGGCTGTTATTCTGAACTCATCTGATTGTGGTACTATGTATACACTGCAGTGAAAAGTATTTTCCTCCTTACATGTAGTTGTTTTCACATTTGTCATTGTGAATAGTTTTTTAATAAATAAATACAAACATTAGAGACAATCTGAGTCTCCATCAATGAGGGAAAAAATCCATTCTAACCAACCTGGTCCTGATAAGTAGTTACAAACTCATTTCTAAGCCTTTGGACGCCAGGAAACCACAGTGAGAACTGTTATCCATAATGGAGAACACATGGAACAGTAGTGGACCTTCTCAGGACCAAAATGACGACAACAACCCATCCAGGTGCTCACAAAGGAACCCAGAGCTCTGCAGGCCTCAGCTGAGGTCAGCGTCCATGGTTCAACAATAAGAGAGAGAGAACGGGCAAAACCAGCACTGAAATCTGGCGTGTCAAAACAAACATGCCCTGAAAAAAGTGACGTTATTTTTCTTCAGACATGTGCAGAACTATATGAAATAGTTTAAACTACTATGTCATCACCTCTTTTAACAAGTTAACGCGTTAATTCTCCAGATTAGACTGACAGCACTCGTATTTTACATTTTTATCGGGGTCTGATTTCTCATTCTGAACACAAAGAAAAGCTCTCGTCTCTCTTAGATATCAAATACTCAACTGTCACTACAGCTTCCGTCTCATCAAATACTCAACTGACCTCATATTAAGTAGCACTGTATGCAGTTTCCTGGTGTAAGAAGTCCCACACGATGGCAGAGGAATTACACTTCCTTCCACCACTGTTGTGGTTTTAACAATAACTGATGAAGTAGTAGACAGTAAACCCAGCCAAAGAATACTTTTTTACAGTACATTACATCATATTTGAATGTGGTAGTGTGGGGGGGTGGGCCGGGGTGGGGTCTGGACATTATTGTTGTGGATAAAAAGAGGGCCCTTCAGAAAAAGTTTGGGAACCATTGGCATAACGGAAGATGCACTTTGCTCTCCACCAGAAACTAAAGAAGAACGTCCGGCTATCAGTTTGTGGCTGTTGGCTCAAACACACTTGAGTTGTGAAGTAGGACGATAATCTGAAGCACACCAGCAAGTCCTCCTCTGAATGGCCAAGAGAAAAAAAAATTAAGGTTTGCAAGGTGGGCCTTGTTAGAGTCCCAACCTACATCCAGAGATGCTGTAGCACCACCTAAAGCAGGCTGTTGATGCTCAAAAACCTTCCTACAGTATGTGTCTGCTAAGAGGAGTTCCTCCATCCTGGTGTGAAAGACTTATTTCCAGCGACAGCAAAAGCTTGATTATAGACTAATCTGACAAACTTTGTGTGTTGCGCCATCTTGCGGTGCTGCCATTGCAACAGGAACGAGTCCCACTGACCTCGTACAGAATCTGATAGGCTACCACCATCATGTGACACAGAAGCTAGAATCTGGCTGCTTTTTTTTGCTTAAACCCAAAAGGGAAACAAATAGGTGATCTTCTTCTTCTTTTCCCCATCCCCTTGACATAGCAGTTAAAAACTAGTTTATGTTGTTGGCATTACTGCATATGTAAATACTCCAAAGAAAAAAACAGTTGCATTTTTTATTTCAGCGGAGTATTGTTTTGAAACGCCAGACCTCACTTCCTCAGTAATACAGTTGGGTCCGGTGATGATATGGAGCTTTACCCGGAGACCACGTTGACTTCATTCTGATTGGCTACACCTTATTTGGCTATGACCTTATTTGGAGAATCTAGGTCCAGCTGCGGTCGGAGTTTGCTAAAGGCTAACTGCTAGCAACATGGCCACTTTAGACAGTGTGAGCTACGTTTATCAGACAAGACAGCATTTAGAAAATAAATAAACTTACAGGTAATGACAAGGTTGTGGCCCCCTCCCTCAGTGTTACTGCAGAAGTTTTCTTTTAAATCCATTTGTTTGAAAATCCAGACCTGACTGCACAGAAGTTACTACTAGCTCCATACACGCAACTGAATCAGACAGGGAGGGGAGGGGGAGCGGACGGTGCGGACCATTAGGAGAGAGGGGGGCGCTGTTTACTTGATAGTGTGCTCTTATTGGAGCAATTAAATTACCTAGAATGATAGAACTACGTAGAATGATAGCCTGCTGTCTGATTCAACTGTTTCTGAGCAGAGAGACAAAGCTGACAGACCATAAACAGGAACTTTGATTCTCACTCTGGACATTCACATGGCCTCATCAGTGCACAACAGATCATATTATACACCCAAAACCCCAGAAAAGTGAAATCTGATGTCATGGCACCTTTAAGATTATCTTAGTCTTATATTGACATTTGTTTGATTAGCTGAAACATTTACGGGATAAATATGTGCAAAAGCAGAATCTGCAAAAGGGTAAACAGCTTTGTACATCACTGTACATCAGCACCAACATGTTACACGGGAAACACCTTAAGGACGAACTGGATCAATCCAAAGCAGGGTCAGTCTGAGCAAAAGCCAGAAAACCATCAGAAGATCAATACCTCAAGCCAATTAGAAAAGAAACTTCACCACAAGCTTCACTAAATAAAACCGCAAGACTCCAATCAGCAGAGGTCCTGTCAGAGGAAGGCAGTGTAATCGTGTCTCAGAGGACGAGTCGCATCTCTAAAGCACAGCTCAGGCAAAGAAAGCAGGAGGAGCTCTTGGGGTTAAGCCGTCAGACGACAGCAGGAGTCATGCTGAAGCAGGTACGTCACCTGATGTACCCGATAATCTTCCCAACAACCTTCCTGCTGCTCTCCATGTACGTAATGCTAATCATTGGTCACGGGATGTTTAAATTACCCATATTCAGCCGCTGCAGATCTGAAACTGTAAAATGAAGGAAGGAAGAAAGGAAGGAAGGAACTGTACTTTCTGCACACAAATCTGCGGATTTTATAACGTTATTACCTCCACACACAAAAAGTTTAAGCGCTGCCCACATTAATCCAAATCCTTGCAGCTGTTCACGCACATTCATGTGCTGCCAGAACCTTCCACCATCATCTCCAATACCATTTTAACACTATCTTTCCACTTCCATGTGCTCATCCACTTTGCATTTTGTTTCTGGAACATCTGGGATTGTTTTTGTCTGCACTTTTTGTTGTTATAGTCACTGTTTGTGCTCAGTCTGATGTTGCTTCATCCTGTAGGACAAAAAGTCTCAAAAACACACTCAATAAAGGAATATATGATGCACAGTCCTGTCTATAAGGAGCAAATGGAAGTCTACTCAAACAAATAAAACAGTGGGAATCATCTTGACACCAAGATCTCAGAAATATCTGCAAACAAACGTCAGAAACATTTGAGCCAAAGCATTGTTTTAACTTTTAAAGGCAGAAAAAAGTCTAGAATAGTGAGCACTCACTGTTCTTTCTGTACAGCAGGATTTCAAAGCAGTTGGATTCATAGTTGTCGAACGTCTGCCTGACTTTGTCGATGGTCTTCTTGTCCGTCAGCTCTCCATACATAAAACTGGAAAAGAAAACCATCACAGTGAAAATGAGAAGCAGTCAGACAGAATTCTCATTAAGCTTCCAGCTCCTGTCTTTGTACAGACTGAGGTGATGCAGCAGCAGCATAAATATAGCTCGCTGTGAAGCCTTCATGTCGGTGCATTTTAGAGCTTCGCTCTAATAATAGCATTAATAAACAGAGTTCAGAGCCATGTAAAATGGATTCTCACAATATGAACGTGTCACAATCCATGATGGAAGACCCAAATCTACCTTGAAGGGGGAGGAGAATTCAGAAAGCCCCTTCCAGACCTGCGCTGGAAAGCGGTAATATTGCAGACTTTGTCCTTTATACCGTTTGAATTCAGACATGCGTTCCTGTCTTTTACCTCGGAGATGTGGCAGACATGTACCGGCTGGTATCCATGTCATAGAGCGGAAATATTGCGGCACGTCGTTTTGACTGAATACAGAAGAAAATGTTCTGGACAGGGTTGAAGGGAAAGCGTGGCTGCGCTGACTTAAAATCCTGAAAGTCTCCAACCACTGTCTGATCAGCAGGAAATGCACATCTCACAACATAAGACAACGCAATGTTGCAATGTTTCTTGACTTATGAGGCTTTTCAGTGAATTGTAAAATACTATATTTTCTTTAGGGTGTGGGAAATCTTTATTTTTTCCTTTGTTTCATCTGCTCACTGGCTGAAATGTTAGTGTTGTACAATGTTTATATTGAACGTAACCTAAAGGGATCTTGTTTGTTGCACGTTTTTGTGTGACTGTGTTGCACTCATTTGAACTATCAATACCTCTACACTTGCTACAAGCTGATCACAAGATCAAGAATTATTCCCCGAATCGCCCTGAATGGCGTCCTGAACCCCAGCAGGCTCCAGTCTCGCATCCCTTCCAGTGTTGCCTGTAAGTTGAAGCTCTCAGCAGCTCTTTCATCCTCCAAGTGTGACGCTGTGTCCATCGAAAGTGTCCTCCACCTCCCAGAGCAGCAGGAGTGTGCAGATAAATCTGCGTCTCTTTTCAGCTTGATGTCTGAGAAAACCTTTTCGGCTGCAGGCGATTCGGGGCCATCACCCCCCGGTCGGACCCCAGAGCCGCCTGGGAGACCATTCACCCTTTGGAGTCACGTTTTAAAGCATCTTGACTGACAGGCGAACAAGAAGCTGTCCTGAAGGTGACTGGGCAAAGCTCTGCAGGCAGATCTAGATTGGATTCATCTCAGACAGTAACTGAACGGTGACCCCCCCTGGTCCCCCTCCCCTCATCGTGACTGCTGAGCTCATTTCTGTGTGCATATTGTCCAAGCAACTCTCAAACATTTAACAGTATATTACAGAAGCGTAAAAAGACAGAGAGGCACAAAACAATCTGTTTTTAATCTCTTTCTAATCTCCAGCTTCAATAATGGATTGATATGCTGGATTAATAACATAAAGGATAAACAGAGGGCTTTGAAAGACAGCATTTTAGCTGAAACTGCAATGAGTCACGGCTGTTTTAGTGAGCTTAGAAAGATGCTGCTGCTGGTTTAACTGGAGCAAACGTACATGGAGGACAAGGAGGGTCCTGAAATGGCAATACAGCATTCTGAGAAGTAATTAGCTGTAAAATAGTAATATAGATTTCTAAATATAATTTCAAATTCATCTAGTTCATACAAAAAGAAGTCAAATTGCAAAGTGTTTTGGGTCTGTGTATCATTTATTCATCAACTTGTTTTTCACTCTTTTAGAAATGTGAAATAAAAACTGAAATCAGGTTGTTTTTGCACTTTTGATTTGAAGTTAACTTGGACAAATAAGCTAAATAAAAAAAAAGTCCCCACGAACAGATAAGAACTGGATAAGCGGTACAGAAAATGAATGAATGAATGAATGAATAAAGAGGACTTGTAAAAATTTTGCCTGTATGTTGGCATAACCAACAGTTCTGCTTCATATCTATCTGAAAGGAATAACTTGGGTGTTACTGGGTTACAACACATTTTGTGTTACTTTGTTGAGGCAGCCAAATATTCTGTCCAGGTTTTTGTGGTTGTAGCACAATTAATATGAAATACCAAAGCTGTTTGAAATAATTTTGTTGTCTAATCTAATAACCCCCTCTTGCCAGCTGCCTCCTCATAGCCTGAAAAAAACAAGCAGCGTAGAGGACTTCCAACGAATAGAAGCGATTAAAACAGGCTAAACCAATCAGAGCCACGTTCTGTCGTCAGCAGAGGCAACTCCGACTGCAGTCGGACGGCTCCCGCCATGTTTTATGGCCACGTTTTCCGGCCACGTTTTCCGGTGCCGTCTGAAGTCGGACAAAGTTTCTAACCAGCATGCAACACTCCAGGACCACAATCCCTCGCTTCCAGATGCGTTGCTGCAGATCGCCAAAGTTTAATGAGCCATATGCAGATGAAATATTGTTTTCCTCTTCCTGTTTCCTTGGAGGAAAGCACGATTTGGTGCATTACCACAACCAGCTGGTAGGAGTGTGGACCGAAATGTCTGATGGACAGTTATTTACTACCAACTTTTTAAGTTGTGTTATTTATTTCTAATCTATATAGATAAACAGTTGGAACGTGGTATTGTCAGTCATGTAAAAGCTGTAGGCAGAAAGATGACGAGGTTTACCTGCATGTGCTGCTCTTCTGCATAACTTCAGCTCTGTGGAAGCCTGAGAGCTTACAGAATCCGTCATTGCTGTACACTACAGGCCACTCCACGATCTGGGCATTCCCCAGGAGAAAGCTGGTCTCTGTCAGACAAAGAAAGAGAGGACATCAGCGTCTAAACCGGGCCGGCTGTGAGATGCTTTGTCCCCAAAGAAACAACGATATGTTCAAAGAGTCATCACCCGGAAATCCCACTTTTTCATGTTAAACATGTGTACTAGGACCTCAGTTAAAACGTGCCAAAACTCCGGATGTGTGAAAGTGGCTTTGTTTTTGAGAGCGGGCTCTCTCGTCACACCAGAATCAGCCACAAGAGCGCGCTCTCCACAGTACGCGAGGTGGCTTTGCCGCCGCCATTGACGTCAAAGCCGGTAGCTGCTAGATGCTAACATAAGCTCTTTTCAGCACCACCTGAAATCAGCTGATCACCTGCCACAGAGTGGCAATTGACCGGCGTTGTCAAAGAGGAGGAGGACACCCTCCCACCCCACCGCGGGGAAGGAAAAAAAAGGGCGAGCTCCTTACTGCTTCGGCAGAGCTGCAACAGTGTTTTTTAGCCACTCAGAGCTTCAGCAGTGGGCTAAACAACCAGGGACCAGTGGATTATATTTATCAGTGAAGATGTGCGGGTGGTAAGTGGTGATGCTTGTGTAACTTATTATCTTTTGTGTCAGAGACCAGGAAACAATGGTAGACGAATGGTGACAAGCTGCTAACAAGCTAGCTAAACAAGCTACACAGTTCTACTTGTTCACATCGGACATCTGCTCCTTATTTTCATTTGAGTCCAGCCATTTTCCTCCATGTTTTCTCTCTGTGAACTGTACCGTTCTTATATTTTCCCTGTTGGGACATCATTTCCCTTCACTCGGTCCGTCCTGAGTTCTACAAACCAAACTTTGTCTTGGTTTGTAAGGCTTGCCTCATGAAAGCACTTCCAGACAAGTCGACTTCTCCTTCTTAAACTCGCCAGAAAAAAGTGAGGGATGAAAAGAGGTCAAACTGAGCTTACTGAATTTTCCTCCCACCCAACTATGATTAAAAATTAATTTAAAGAACCCTTTGAACCCGAGAGGGTCGTGATTGTTACTCAACAACAACAGTGATAAACGACGCATTAATGACGGAGATTATTGCAATGTGGCACATCAAATTAAACTGCAGAAGCTAGGCTACAAGACAGAACAAACCTTTTTTAATTGTGCAAAACACAACTAAAGTTATATCCAAATGAAATAAAAAATGTAAAACATAAATACACGGCATAATAGCAACCCAGCACATTCAAAAACCCAGTATCGATCTATTTTATTAACAAAATCTTGCAATATTTTATCGTTCCATTACAAAATCTCGCGAGAATTCACAAATATTTTTTGATATTTTCATATGCCAATATCATATTGACATTTGAAAACATGGTATCTATCTATTTTACGAACGAAATCTCGCAACATTTCATCGTTCCGTTACGAAATTTCGCGAGAATTCACGAATATTTTTAGATATTTTCATATGTCGATATAATATTGACATTTAAAAACGCAGTATCAATCTATTTTACTAAGGAAATCTCGCGATATTTCATCGTTCCGTTACAAAATCTCGTGAGAATTCACAAACATTTTGTGATATTTTCATATGCGTCCGATGAGCTCTCGCTCGCCCTTGAAAATCCGGGGGAGAGGGTGTAAGTCTGGCGCCAGGTTGTACCCATATCCACAGCAGGTCTCCAAGATGAACAGCCTCTGACGTGATGGATGAAGGGGTGTAAGTCGGTAGTTAGTTGGTCCCTTTTTCTGGGTTAAAAAGAGACTAACTAATTTCTTGGTTACTTCAACAAACAATTTTTTTCTTTTCCTTTTTTTTTTTAGTCAACTTTCGGGAAGAATTTTTGATCCAGAAGTTGGGTTATATTGACTGCAATGTTGGGTTATTTTAACCCAGAAGCTGGGTCAACAACCCAACAACCCAAATGTCTGGGTTGAAATAACCAGACATCAGTTGGTCCCTTTTAAATCCAGCAGTTTGACCCAGGAGTTTTAGTGTGTGTCAAAGATATTGATTTGAAAACAATATTGATTACATTTCATTTTTTTATGCAGTGTTAGAAACTGTCTCTGGTGACGCTCATGGTCAAAAGCACCCACACACAAAAACTGCTATATAATATTATATATTAGAATATTTGGTTAATATTTAGTATAAAATGACACGGTATCCCTTTGAGGTCACATAATCATTTCACCTGATGATAGGCCATTACTGCTTGCATGAAAAACCCATGGGTGACAATCTGAAACCGCAGATTCAAACTATCATATTTTCATAAAACACAAACTTTGGTCTCATAAGGTTGCAGCATAAGACCAATTTTTCATGTAAACTTGGGTGTGATGAATTATAAAACTAGTTTGCTCCTCTCTTTCTAAACCGGCTGGATTTCTGTGTCATGAGCTCCTCTGAGTATTTCTTCTTTACCGTTTCTGCCACACACAGACCAAAAAAGCACTGCAGCTAAAAAAGCTGCTGCAGTTGATGAGTCGACAACTTGTGATATTACTCTGTAAAAAGCTTCCCAGAGAGCATTTTTCAGGATCCCAACAAGTGGTAATCTGCCAAAGGAGAGGACTATCAGTGCTGTAAAACCTCCTGCTTCACAGTTTAAAGCTGGATTTTCCTTCTTTGCAGAAAATACAGAAATGGTGGCTATTGTTGATCTGCATAATATCTGCCTGGAGGGGGAGGTGGCAGAAACTGCTAGCAGCCAGAGGACGGGGGCAGAGACAGGACCAATTTGAATATGCACAAATCCCAAAATAAGGCATACAGAGATTAATTTCACAGCAATATGTCAATTCATGCAGTTTTAATGAAAACAGATTTGCTGTTGAGGTTTGATTTAATGTCCAGAGAAATCTCATGGAAAAAAGCCAGAGTTGGTAAACACTCCCTCTCCATGTCTGAGATATCAGCTGAATCCAACACCACACAGGTACAGAAGATTTAAACGGGCGCAGGAGACCTGCTATGAGAGTGTCCACGGTACTGATAAGTGAGACGCCTGAAGCAATTAATGAGGAATCATCCTCAGTAATGGACGCTTTAGGAGAGCATGGTGGTCAGACACGAAAGGGCTGGTAGTCTTAAAGAAACACTGTGTACATTTTACTGTAGCTCTACTTACTATTGTAAAATGTTTAAAGTATCATTATTGTATTTAATTGTACAGAATAATTACTATAATTCACTTTACAGATCATTTCTCTAACAAATTTCCCAGCATTCCCAGCTTTAACCCTTTAACACTAGAGATAGATACTGTTTCTGAGACCTACTGCATCACATTATGTTGAAAAACACTTTACAGAAAACCTTGTAGTGTACAGTCGTGTACAATCTGATATAATGTCTTCTGCTTCCTGGTGGATACCTTTTACAATTCAATAATTCTGATCATTAGGTAATAAACAGTACATATAACACAGTGGAGCCTGTGATCCCCAATTGCTTCTCCTCTCATCTAACACCAAAAAGCCCCTAGACAAAACTCCCAGTAAAAGACACCTACTCAACTTACCAGCAGAAACTGAATGTCATTTGGGTTGCATAAATGATCCAATAAACGGCTCTGCAAAGCAAAATCTGTAAATATAAAACGAGTCACCCAGAAACACATGATGCTGACAGCATCATCACCATGACAGCACTCTGAAACCATGACGCATAGTTCACTAAAACACACAACATCAGGTAAAGTTAATTTACATTACACGTCCACAACACCCCTAAATTCTCCACAGAAGACGTAAGACGGAGAAAAAAACCTTAGAAAAATCCAAACCTTGCAGGGATGCCACATTTAACAAGGGCAGATTGCGCGGACAACCTCCACAATAAAGACCACCACCCCAAAATTTCCTGGGCCAAATATACTCCATGTAACAACAGCTGGTATAACACAAGCCTGCCTACCATGAAAAACAAACCTCTCTGGTCTTCTTTAAGTGGCGTGTCACCATCTAATTACCGTTATCCGTTGGCAAATCCAAAGAAGTCTTTTTCGACATCAGTACAAAGGGATCCTGTCCAGTTCTGTCCTGTCCTTGCCATCCTCAGAGCCGAGAGAGCGCTCAGCAGAGCACTCGTTCGGAGTTGTTGTCCGTTTTATATTATTTATCTTTTCACAAAACTCCTTAAAAAGAGTTTTTAGCAGCTACAAAACGTCCTCTTCAACTCATTCACTTTCGTGCTAGCTCTACCGCATCTCATGAAGGTGACTTTGTTCGGACTTCATAAGTCCTAGATGGAGGGTTTTTGTCCCGCCCACACAAATCAAACCGTGAAAGGTCAATTACCCATCACTCTCTAACTAAATGCATAGGTTTCCTCCGCGGATCATAAAGCCTGACCGGGCTGACAGTGGATTTTATTGGAAACATCCTACGTTGGCTCAACTATACGCAGCAAATGTATACAAATTATATATAAATAAAAAAAAAAAAAAAAAAAAAATAAAAAATAATAATAATAATAATAGAAGGAAGAAGAAGAAATAAAAGAACACTAAATAGATTTTTCCCTTTTCTGCCTTCTCAAGTTGAGGCCGACTTCCCCTCTGTATATAACAGCAAAATAATTGTATTTATTCATTTATTATTTTACATTTTGTTAAAGGGCGAAATTAAGACTTCAGGTAAAAAGAAGTTGAATCTTCTTTTTCCATGAGTCGGGCGTTAAAGAGTTCAGTCTTGGTGGCATCAATTCAACACGATGTTAAACACAGAGGCTGGCAGCACGTAGCACGGATGGGTGGAACGTGCTCTTTTTCAATGCATCAGCTAAAAGCTGGGGGGGGGGGGACTGGTTGAGTCCACATTCAAGCGTGTTGCAGTAATCCAGCCCAGAGGTAATGAAGCCGTGGATTACTGCCTCAAAGTGCCGTCTCTAAAGACTGAATTTCACCTTTGCTGACTGCCTTAAATGAAAACCAGCTGGATTTGTTACCACTGTACCAATCTGCCAGTCCAATTTAAAATCACCGTCCAGATTTATAACTACAGGCTTTACATGCCATAGCAATGGCCCTATATCAACACAGGTGGGGACTTGTCAATTACCATGAGTTCTGTTTATATTATAATCTAAAGTAACACTACGTAATGTTCTGACTTTAAAGCTCTTCGCTTCTGACTCATCTTGATGGCACAGAAACATTTATTATGTACATTTCTGGAGCTGTTGTTGCCCTGCAGCATCTCCAGGCTGAGAAACCAAGCTTTACAGCTTTTCACCCTGCTGTAATGCAACATGATGCTGCAAAGCATCACATCGCGTCATATGCTAGCAACGTGCACTATCGCTAATTCATCAAAGAAATGCACGAGAACAAGAAATAGAGAAACAAACTAAGGGTGCGTTCACACTCTGGAAGTTTGGTCCGCTTTAAAAGGACCGTGGTCCGATTCCACTGATAGTCCGCTTTGTTTGGTTCAGTCTGAACACCAACCGGACTCTGGTGCACCAAAGAAGCTGACTCTGGTCCGCCTGAAAGCCGGGGTCTCGGTTTACTTGCAAATGGACTATCGCACTATCCAGCAGACCTGATGGAAGTGACATTTGTCAACCGCAATAAAGCAGAAGAAGAAGAAGTAGAACACGTGTTTAAAGAAGCCGAGGTCAAAACAACCAAGTGTATCTATCTGCGGCTTGCAACCCAGTGGGCGTGTCCTATAGTGGGCGTGTCGCATTGTCGGTGGGTCTGGTTAGGTTTAGGGGAAGGGTCAGGGGTAGGGCTAGATTTGACCGTGCTCTCATTGGCCTGGTGGGCATGTCGTCGAGTAACGTCACACTACGACCCGCCCACTCTATGACACGCCCCTGTCTTGCGAGCCGCAGATAGACCCTTCTCAAAACAACAACGATAAACAACTGGAACATGTGTAGACAGAGATGGAGGAAGAAGAAGAAGCAGAGTCTGTTTTTTTCTTCTTCTTGCTTCTTCAACATCATCATCAGTGGTTGTATTGGGGAGCGTCGCCCCCTAGCGGACAGTTGTTGTAACTACGATGGTTTAACCAGGCATAGGCACCGATCTACATTTCTAGCGGTGGATGCTGTGAGTGAAGGCCATAGGTTACAAGACGACAGGTTATATGAACTAAATTAATATCCCATTATTAGTGGAATTTGCGGCTTATCATTTTGTAAAATGAATTAATGAACGCACCGCAAAATTAACAAATGCAACATGGCTAAGCCCAATGCATCCATTTAAAAAATAATTTGAAGAAATTAAAATTAGTAATAAATTAGTCACCACAGATCCTTGACAAATCTGGAAATTACTACTTTTTTCTCCTTTTTTTTTTTTTTTTCTTTTTTCCTACTTTATTCCCTTATCTTCTTTTTTACTTTTTTTTTTTTTTTTTTATATACCCTTTTCCCTTTTTATTTAATTATTTCCTTTCTTTTCTCCCCCCCCTTCCTCCCTTTTTTCCCCTCCCTCCCTTTTCTTTAATTTTTTCAAAAGATTTTCTTCTCTGTTTTACGTATTCCTCATAAATTTTCTTTCCTTAAAATTTTTTTTTTTTTTTTAATTATTTTTTTTTAATCCCCCCTTTTTTTGGGACCCCCCGTTTTTTACCCTTTTCCCTCTCCCCCGCCTTTTTTCCTTGCCAAACCCCCCTATCCCCCCCCTTTCCCTTCCCCCCTTCTCCTTTTACCCCAAAATTTTTCTAATCTCCAATCCATCCTGCTTCCTTTTTCCCCCCTCTGAGCAAAAATTATTTGCCTCTCTTTTTTTTCCCTTATTGAGAAAATCTCCACATTCACCTTCTTTTTATTTAAAGCTTTTCCCCTGGCGGGACTTTTTTCTTTTCTCCCTTTTTTTTTTTTCTCTTTCCTTTGGACATCTTGAATGTTCTCGACACATCAGCCAAGCAGAACTTTCTTTCTCTCTTTTTTTTTTTTGTTATCCTGTATTGTGGGCGGCCACGTCTCAGTGCTCAAGGAACAACAGTGGTTTAACCCTAGGGACTCTAACTCAGGTGGCCCAGTCCATAGCCCACCTCATTAACCACTTCTTCAACCATAGCCCACTAATTAGACCACCACTTCTTGTGGTGGTGGTATTGTGTGATTAGTGGGACATTTGAGGTGGGTGTGGTCAACGCAACAATGCATGAAGAAGAAAGCTTCCGCATTTCCGCTGATGTAAAGTTGAACAGTTTTAATTAACAGCTGATGGAGGTGGTGACAAAGTACAAAAATGTGTTATGTATTGAGGCGTTTAAAGACACGGACAACGCTGTGCGTAAAACCCCACCCTGCCAAGGACAAAGTTTTGTAATAAATCTGAAATAGCCGGGTCACGTCCCACCAAATTAATCCCTGACCCCTCATAGACAAAGCCTCTCATGGATAATTAATCTGACCAAAACAAACTCTGTTCTTGTTCTTGTGGTTTCGAGAACAAGAACAAAATTTGGCTCATCTAAGTTTCCATGCAATCAAGACATTTGAGACTTAACTGAGGGGGCATCCTTTTGATTTGATGGCAGTCCTCACCATGAAAGTTGATGGAACCCAGAGAAAATAAATAAAGTAAAAAAAAAAAAACTGGGGCCCTAAAATTGAGCCCTGTGGGACCCCACATATAACAGGGATTGTAGAAGTATTTAGATCCAGAAAAGTTCACAGAAGCAGTTCTCGATACCAGACAGAACCTGAACAGTTCCATTCAGATCACCAGAATCAGATGCCACAAGGTTGTGCCAGCAAGTGCCAGTGCATCCATGATAAAAAAGCTTAATACATAGCAAAAGAATAAACTGTACAGAGGTAACAACAAAGCCTTCACTTTTTACTTCTTTAGTTTTACTGCAAAATATCAACATGCAATAAATTCTGATTTTGAATGAATGATAATGTTATCATTCATGTGTTTCTTTAATCACTGATCTATTTACAGATTTTGGATTAGACTGCACATAGAAATATTCTACTTATATCTCATTCTGGAATCGCACTGACCTGATCCTACACTTCAACGACTGCACAGAAAAACCAGGGAAATAAGGGTTAAATTCATGTAGCAGACCAGTCTTCAGGCTGCAGATGAAGAGCTCATTTGTGGATAGTGGATAATACCGCATTACCAAAAATTATCACAATCCTTGCAACAATGACATCTTTATATTTGAGAGAAAAATAATTTTCTTCTCCGTGAACTCCCTCAGTGAGACACTCAGCCGCCACTGCTGAACGTTACAGTGACAAACCATGCAGCAGCAGAGCAGAAGGAAAACCTCCCGCAGCTTGTTGCTCTTTCTCTCTCCCTTTCATACCCACAGAGGTATGAATTATTCCTTTGATATATCCTGTATGGTGATCAACACAGAGACTGGTGACATAGCAATGATGATACAGCTGGGAAAACCACTTACAAGTAGGAGAAAAGAATTCTGTGTCACCGCTTGATTTCACAGGTATTTAACCACTGTTTCATTGTCTTTTAGTCAGAATTTCAACAACAGAATAGCCCTGAAAATGCCAAAAAACTTGAACAACACTGACACGGTTGACCAAAAATCCTACACTGACACGGTTGACCAAAATCCTATTAGATCAACTGGAAAATTAGATTGGAATCTCCACTTCCATTTTCTTATAATACAGCTGACAGTTGACTGTGCAATATTTTGGAGCGAGAAAATTTCCCCACTGGATTTGTTGCACAGGTGGCATCCTATCACAGTTCCACGCTGGAACTCACTGAGCTCCTGAGAGCGACACATTCTTTCACAAATATTTGTAGAAACAGTCTGCATGCTGAGCTGCTTCATTTATACACCTGTGGCCATGGAAGTGACTGGAACACCTGATTCAATCATTTGGATGGGTGAGCAAATACTTTTAGCAACAAAGTGTATTTCATATTAAAGAGTGAAAAGGGTAACAGCTGATCAAACTTCCTGGCTAAAGAGCAGTGCGTTGTTTTTGTATTTCTCACAGATATGAGGAAGAAACTCCAGGGAACTAGCACTTAAAATGTAGAAAAAGTCAATACAAATTTCTGCAGTGAAAAAAAATCAAAAGGATGAGGCTGTCTGAGGCAAGTTTTACAGAGTGATGAGTAAAGCCCTTCAACAGCCAGCTCTATTGATT
Source organism: Atherinomorus stipes (assembly GCA_023101725.1). Taxonomy (NCBI): domain Eukaryota; kingdom Metazoa; phylum Chordata; class Actinopteri; order Atheriniformes; family Atherinidae; genus Atherinomorus; species Atherinomorus stipes. The sequence continues at coordinate 9,666 of JALJCO010000841.1, read as the reverse complement.
TCACTGCACAGTCCAGCCAAAGCAGAATGCACTAACTGTATTAAATACATAAATAAAACCTCCCTAGTCAGGAGAAACCCATGATTGCAACTTCTGTATGTCACTTTGTAGATAATATTTGATTTCCAACACAAAAAGGACAAAAATTAACCCTATATATTAGTCAGAAAAACTCCTAATGATGTGAGTGCATAAACACAGCAGACATGACATTTCAGAGCCAGCCAGTGTTTTCTAAGGTGACCTTTTATAATGCTTATTATCTACCTGAAGGTGTGACAGAGTGAACAGAGAAAGGAAACTTATTTTCACAGATTTTCTAATGAACAAGAAGCTGAGAAAATTTAAAAAAACATGACGAAATGAGGAGCAGAGTGACGATGGTCAAACCATCTCAACAAAATTTAAAATATTTACAACTCCAGAATCATAATGATAACATAACTTCTTTTTTTAAAATCATACTGTAAAAAAGTGACATTTGTAGGATAACAGCCATAATTTGGATGGAAAATGGCAGCACTTTTATTTTATAATACCCCGTTATCAACCATCAGCCTATAAAGGGATCTCCTGCTGAGGCCAAACTACTGCGGCTACCTCTTTAAAAGAAGAAGCTCAGCTTTGATGATGTGGTGAGAAAATCACATTTTTGCTTGTAAAACATGAGCAATTGTAACAGCTCATGTTATGCAAGCTTTTTCTGAGGTTCATCATCATGTAGACCACAACTTTAGTTCTAAAAAAGTGTCGTGTAAAACATCAGTAAAAGCAGAATGCAATGATTTACAAATCTCATCAAGCTTTATTTTAACCCAAAATAGAAAGTAAACAACACCTCAGATGCTGAAACCCACCCCGGCCTGGCCTGACCCCACCCAGACCCAGACCCAGACCCACGGGTGGAAATGGGGCTAAAGTGGAAACTGTTCTCTGGTCAGATGATGAAGAGGTGAGGATGTTTCTGGAAAGCATGGAGGCCGAGTCGTTCAGACTAAAGAGGGTCGGGAGCATCCAGCTGCTATCAGTGGACAGTTGAAAAGCTGCATCTATGATGGGGTGGGGTTGCCATGGCGACAGCAGCTTCCACATCTGTGTAACTCCATCAATGCTGGAAAGTACATGAAGGTTTTGGAGCAACAACTGCTCCCATCCAGACAACATCTCTTTCAGGGAAGGCCTGCAGGTTCCAGCATAACACCGGCTAACTCCCTCATGCGTGTCATGCAGCTCTGCAGAGGCTGCTAACGACATTCATTTAATTCAGGTGTGTTGGAGAAGGGATGCAACTAACCGTGCAGGATAGAAGCTCTCAAGGACCAGACTTGGGCACACCTGGTGCCAGTTTACTTCAACAAGATGACATTTAATGAGAAATGTTCAATATCATCGGTCTACCGATATTCTTCCGACTTCAGACAACTTATTAACTTTATTTTTATTTACCATTACATTTGTTAATCTTAACTTTTTTCACTGTAGGGCTGTCGAAATTGCTCCAACATGAATATTTGCTCTAAAATTAACACATAATTAGAATATATTCAAATATCCATTTGAGCATCACGCCGACAGGAGGACAAACTAATACAAGACATAACGACTTGTAAAGGTATTTTTTTATTTCTATTTCAATATTAACATCTTTAAAGCCAGAATTGGTAATCCTGCTCAGAAACACTTTTTGTTACACTGGGTGAAATATTCCTTCAATCCTGACAGTATCAATACATCATGTATTCATAAAAAAGGAAGGAAAAAAGTCAGACCTCTGTGAGAGCTTCAGTTCTGTAAAAACTCTGACCAACCCCTGTCATTCTCACCGGAAGCCAGGATTTGGTAATTCACAATGTATGGAAAGAACCAATCGATGGCTTTATGTCTCATCTTTGTCCCTCCCTTCTCACCGTCCCCCACCTGGCCCCCAAGTGACCGCTCACTGTAAGCAAATATAGCTAACGGACTGCTAACGGACTACTAACTGTTGCTGCGCCAAAAAAAACAAACAAAAAAAACCCCCAATAGATAAGTTCAAGTCTTGGAGGCATTGACGTTTGCAGTGTGAACTTTTACACCACAGAAGGAGTTGGAGGTGAGTGGATTAAAGCTGTTAAAAACGTGTTCATCAGCTGTTTACTATGAAGCTAACGAACTATCCACTCGGCTGTTATCGTTAACCTGCTCGTAAAAAATCGGCGCACATGTCCCTGCACTCTGAAAGTGCAACATTGAAAACTGTTTGAGCAAGCAACATTTTAAAAAACACACCACTCAAAACTACGCCTTCAGAGCGCAGGGACGTGTGCGCCGATGTTTTTTTTACAAGCAGGTTAACGATAACAGCCGAGTGGATAGCTCGTAGCTTCATAGTAAACAGCTGATGAACCACGTTTTCAAAAGCTTTAATCCACTCACCTCCAACTCCTGCGGTGTAAAAAGTCCACACTGCAAACGTCAACACCTCCAAGACTTACAGATCTGGGCATGAAATAGTTCCACTTTCAGCCGACTGCCAGCCACTTGTCTGCTGATTCAATCGCACAGAGAAACGCCTGTGTGTCCAGGGGAAACAATTTCAGAGCATAAATGAACGCCCGGAACAAGGATGTTTTCACACACCAAGTTTGGACACCGTACGTGATGCCGTATTTGCGGAACAAGTCGTTTAGCCAGTGATAGTGCAGTAATGGTGCACTATTAGTGCACCACTTCTGGCAGAAAAAGGAGGAACTTTTTAATGCCCAGATCTGTAATCCTTATTTGTTGTTTTTTTTGTTTGTTTTTTTGGCGCAGCAACACTTAGCAGTCCATTTGTTTACAGTGAGTGGCACACAAGGGGGTCATGTGGGGGACAGTGAGAGAGGACGAACAGAGACGAGACATAAAGCCATCGATTGTTTTTTTCTATATGTTGTGAATGACCAATTCCTGGCTTCCGGTGAGAATGGCAGGAATTGGTCAGAGTTTTACAGACCTGCAGTCTTTCACAGAGGTCTGACTTTTTCCTTCCTTTTTATGAATACATGATGTGTTGATACTGTCAGGATGGAAGGACCATTTCACCCAGTATAACAAAAAGTGTTTCTGAGCAGGATTACCAACTCTGGCTTTAAGAGTTAGACAGTGGCCGCGTTTTCCCAGATTAGTTAAGACACTCTTAACGCTGAGGTCCTTCTTAAGTCACTTCTTAAAGGTGCCTTGTTTGGACGTTGCGTTTCCCAGATGCGCTCTTAACTCAGGAGCTTCTTTATTTTCAGGAGCGGCCAGACCCACTCTTTCGAACCTTCTTTAACGTTCCCCCTGCTAAGGGAACAACAGGCCCATCTACTGGTCACTTTTGGAAACGACACTATTTCCCGTGAAAAAAAGTAGAAAATGGAAATTATTAAAAATGGACCTATTCACGGATCAGTTGTTGTATTTTGAGTCATGTTTTTCTCACTCATGTCATACCATGTCAATCATCTATGATGGAAGAAAACTGTAGTTACCGAGTGAATGACAGAAAATATTGTGGTTAAGTTTAATCATTATGGCAAGATAGGCCTGTGGGTATCAACCACAGAAACAAAAACATTGCTGTAGGAATTGTACGCAAATTATACGCAATCTATGAGGACTCACGTCATACTTACGCATTTGTCAGCTGTTCATGATGAGATGCACCTGCTTCGCTCAATAAAAGCATGGCCATTTACGCATACCCGTATCAGACATCATGGCTGCTTTACAGCAAATTTTGGTAGCAAACCAACAGCGTCGCCGTAGACGGAGTGACACTGTGTATGTACATGCTTTCATGCGCCAGCATTTCAGTCCTCTAGATGTGCTGTCATCGCGCTATTCAGATGCGTTACAGGCTACCGCGCGACGAAATCGAGCGGATCATTCAAATAGTTGTTCCACACATCAGGAGGCCCACAAGGTGCAGCTTTGCTCTGAGCCCAGAGGTGCAGTGCCTGGCTGCGTTGCGTTTCTACGCGGTGGGGAGCTTTCTGGAGGTAGTGGGGGATGGAACCGGACTCAGCAAGGCGCGTCAGTCGCGCACACTGCAAGGGCTGGATGGGGACATTTTCAGCGCTATTGACTGCCATGCCCTGGCCTTTGCTTCTATGACTTTTTTCCCCTTTGTCCCTCCAAAGGGAATGCTTTTTTTACCTGCCACTTCTTCAATCAGACTTGTGGCTACCTCTCCTCTGGCGTGAAGGCCGGAGAGCGCTTCATCCTCTTGGTGGGGTTCCCTTCAGCCATTACGTCAACAAATAGCGTCAGAATGACCATTATTTATGGGGCATCTGTAAATTTCCAATCGCCTACACCTGTTTAGCACAATTTGGCCAATTACACAATATACAATGAGCTTTTCAATGAATATTTGCAATCACTGGTAATCACATGCATATTTTTAACAGTTTGTCTTCTTGCACAAACACATAAACGTATAAATGGGCTCAATATCAGCGTCGGAAAATAACCTCCACACTAAATGAATGGTGTCGATCGGTGCATACCTGACCTCGATTGCTTTTTTTTCAGCACCTCCGGAAGTGGATAGCGTCTGTTAGGACCTTCTTAAGATGTAGCGTAGCAAAGACGTTTCTCAGGAAATAAGAACGCGTGAAAGAAGCAATCTGGGAAACGGGCGTATCTTTGCGATCCTTTGTTGGGAAGAGCTTCCTGAGGCCTTCTTTAATCCAAAGAAGAATCTTAACTGGGAAACGCCAATATCGGTATATTGGATATCACTAAAAGAAAGCCAATATCCAACATCCCTACATGTAATCCTTCTAAAAACAGAACATTTCAAGGCTGCAACACTTGTGTAAATCAGGGAAAAGTCTTACCCTGGTACACCTAAAGAACTCCAGCTTTGCAGGCTTTATTCTTATAATACTCACAGTTATCAAACTCATGATAAAAAAATCGAAGCATGTCAGTTCACCCTGTCACCTTTAACTCCCCAGTTCAAACATAATCTTTTACAAACATTCACATGAGTTATGGGAATGTCTATAAAGGAATATTATTGACATCATGCTTCAGGCAAGACCATCACTCACTGCACACACATTTTTCTGAATTTGACATTAAAGTGATGGGAGAAGCTCCCTGGAGCCTCCAGGTGGATGCTGCAGAGGTGAAGGGGCAGTTTAAGCAGCAGTGATGCTAGGAGAAGCAAGCGGCTCATCGTGTAAGCAAGCAGCAGCAGGACTGGAAGCAGTGCCCTGATTGGATGGAAATGTCTGACATGTGTCATGTAGAAGATGAGGCAGATCACATGGGAAACATGTCTGCCTAAACTAGCTCACCATTTTATCACACTGCAGCTGTCTAACAGGTGCCAGTCATGGAGTTGTTGAAGTTTTATTAAGTAGAACCCAGCTGGAGTAATACGTTACTTTCAAAAAAGATGATTTAACAGGAAAAATACTTTTTTACCAACGTGATCTACTGACAGGCTGGACTGCAGTATCTGTTGTGACAGCTGTGATCTTTTCACCTCAGCTATCTCCTTCTCACCCTGACACAGCTCATAAACTTGCTGCTTCGTCCCTTCAATTAATCTGGAAATGACAGTGTTATGTAAACATAATAAGGCAAATGACAAATGTATTTTTTTTTTTACTTTCAGGGAACATATAGTACAGGCTTAAAGCTGAGTTTAAGATGTATTTTTATCCATTTTCTATGAAGTCACACAAGTACAAGATGCCAACAGAAGTTGCCTGAAGTGAACACCACCATGCAGTTTAAGGTCTTGTATAAAAACCCATTAAAGGGATCCAACACCCACAAAATGATAGTCCTTCATCTTTTACTCACCCTCAGGCTGAGCAAACCCTGAAGCACTGTTGCTAACTCTTCAGGGAGAGAAGTCGCTGTTGGCTGGCCCAAAAGCCGCTCCATCATGTCATCACGACAGCCAATCATAGTTGCACATGCGCAGTACCAAATAATGGTACCCAGCATTACTATTGTTTGACACGCAAAGTTCCCGATTCACAAGGGTACTGAAGGGGTGACATACACATTTGAGCCATGATGCAAAGAAGACCCAGTTGTGCCACAAGGCATCATGGGAAATAATCTGGATGAGGAGGCATGGTCATCTCACAGCAGCTCAGAAAAGAAGGTCCCGCCTGTGGCTTACGGGACGAGGCGGAGACGGATATTGGGTGGGGTCAGACGTCCAACTCCGCCCATATCACTGTGTACAGTTGTTTTTTGGGGTTTTTTTAAGGATTTTTTGGGCTCTAGTGGCCTTTATATGACAGTATATAGCGACAGGAAAGGGGCAGAGAGAGTGGGGAGTGACATGCAGCAAAGGGGCCTGGACCGGGAATCGAACCGGGGCCGTCTGCGCTGAGGAACTGTAGCCTCTGTTTATGGGGCCACTGCTCAACCAACTGAGCTAATCACCGCCCCAACAGTTGTTTATTTTAACCCTTCCCCCTATCCCTAAGCCCTAACCCTAACCTCACTATCTGGTCACGCCCATCGGATGTCCAGCGCCGCCTAACACCCGTCTCCTGCAAGCCGCAGGCGGGGGTTACTTGGCTCAGAAGGGCTGCTGCCTGCAAAGGGACAGCGTGAACAGTGAGTGAGTACCGGTAAACGGGGAGGGAGGGTCAGACGGCAGGGAGCACCCGCTGAACGGGTGGAGCGATATAAACTATCTGTCTCGATGATCACCAGAAAAAGTCGCTAGATTTGTCGCTAGGTGCTTTTTTTGAGAATAAGTCACTAGAGCACTAGAGGGGTCTGAAAAGTGGCAAAATATAGCGACAACGTCGCTAAGTTGGCAACTGTGCTCGGGAGCACTTTTTTAATATCTCAAATGCAGCTGGAGATCTGTGGCTTATCCACCGACTTTCATATAATGGAGGTAACCGGTGCTCAAGACAAAAAAGGTCCATAAAAGTCCACAAAAACTTGTCAATATTACTCCATACTGCTCGTCCAATGTAATCGAAGTGTCCTGAGTGGGTAGCGTCCAGAATTTACTGGAAACCACATCACTTAGTATATTTTTATAGCCTAAACAGTAGAACATCGTACTTCCCCGATGTGCATCCATGCAAGTTCATGATCAGTAAATTGTGGACGCTACCCACTCAGGACACTTGGATTACATTGGACAGTATGAAGGAATATTAACAAGTTTTTGTGGACTTTTATGGACCTTCTTGTTTTGAGTGCCGGTCACCTACCTACCTAAACTTTTAAAAAACTGCTGAAGACGTTTTTATTTAGGAAGGCTTTTTGGTTGATTTGTTTGTGATTGACTGGGTTTTATTCTATTATTTTATGTTCCTGTTATGTGTTAGTTTAGTATGTTATGTTATTTCATTGTACCAATTATTCTTTATGTACAGCACTTTGTGATTTTTATCTGTGAAAAGCGCTTTATAAATAAATTTTACTTACTTACTGATATGAAAGTTGGGGGATAACACATACACACACACCCCTCCCACCACCACCAGATCTCCAGCTACATTTGAGATATTAAAATAGTGCTCAGAGTCTTGCTCAGCATGAGGGTGAGCACAAGATGAAGGACCTTTACTCTGTGGGTGTACTATCCCTTTAAGAAGCTGTGACATAACTTGTGCTGCAGCTGATCATGCAACCTGATCACACAAAAATACGTGACATGAGCACGAACCGTTTTACTCATATACGTGTCCCCGACACGTAACTGCTTCAAATTACGTGTCACTGACACGTAAAGCTGCGCAATGTTAAGTCAATGGAGATGCTTTTCGTGTCCCCAGACACGAATTTTTCAGCTTCAAATTACGTGCTGATGACACGTAAAACTGTGCAATGTCAAAATCAACAAGTCCTCTAAAAAAATCACACCCATATTAGGTCGTTTGTGCACAAAAATACGGACTATATTACGTTTTCAACATCCACTCAGTTTATATATACAATCCACAGTTCTTCTCATTTTGACGTAGCCTAAATCCTTTTAGGTTTTTTGGCTTTATGCTGCCTGGAGAAACCTGGAGAAACCTTCATGCGCTGAATGTCAGTGCATGAAGTAACTGAGATGATGCTGCAGAGAAAATGCCTGTTACAGTGCAACTGTTACAGGCATTTGTAGTGTCTCTCAGGACACACTACAAGTGTCCTGAGACAGCGCATGAATTACTTCATGCGCTGTCATTCAACTTTGCAAATGTCATGATGAGCCAAGTTGCAATGACAGCAGCTCACGAAGTATAGAGTAGGACACAGAGCAGGTGTCTGTCATGCACAAGTTGGGGAGATCGATTCCAGGTTTCTCCAGGCAGCATAAAGCCAAAAAACCTAAAGAATTTAGGCTACGTCAAAATGAGAAGAACTATGGATTGCATGTATAAACTGAGTGGATGTTGAAAACGTAATATAGTCCGTATTTTTGTGCACAAATGACCTAATATGGGTGTGATTTTTTAGAGGACTTGTTGATTTTACAGTGACAAAATTTCCGTTTCATCAGCACGTAATTTGAAGCTGAAAAAATTCGTGTCTGGGGACACGAAAGGCGTCTCTACTGACTTAACATTGCGCAGCTTTACGTGTCAGTAGGTACGTTTACATGGAGACTTTTTTCCTTTTCGGAATGAAATTATTCTGATCGAGGATTTCAGGGCAGCTGTTTACATGGGAACTAATACATTCTGATCTGGCGTGTACATGCGCCAATATTCATTCAGAATAATCCTGCCTGACATGCGCAGAATGATGTAAACCATGTTATTTATTAAAGACGGAGGTCTACAAACAGCTGATCGTCACAGTCGTTGTGGTTTCTGCAGGACGTTAATGAAGCAGCAGCTGATCCTCATGAGCTCCTACTGGAAACAACCAAGAGGAAAAGCTGTAGAGACAGAGTTTGAGTTAAAAACAAACTTTCTCGCTGTCCAGGGAATGACGTTGTTCACAGCCATCTGTCAAAGTGAGGAAACGTCACTTGTTTCACGTTGAGGTCTTGTCGAAGCATGCGCTGTAAGAGCGCAACCTCACAACTTTCCGATTCAGCGTTTACATGACACCCCGTTCGGTTTGGGGAAAGGAATATTCTACCCCCGTGAAACCGAATGAAAATTCACTCGGTTCGGCACTTCTCATTCGGAAAGAGGCGTTTACATGAATCATTTTAATTCCGAAAGAGCTTTTAAACCAAAAGCAATCGGTCTATTTGGGTCCATGTAAACACAGCTACTGACACGTAATTTGAAGCAGTTACATGTCGGGGACACATATATGAGTAAAACCCTTCGTGCTCATGTCACGTATTTTTGTGAGATCAGGTTGGAACATACGGATGTCATGATTACAGATGTTCTTGGTATGATTATTGCCAAAGAAATAATCATGATTTTACAATTATTATGATTATTTAATCTCAATTCCCAAACACAACTGTCTAAAATCAAATAAACACTCCACGCAGGTCTTTAAATTTTAATTAGATTTGTCAAGATTGAATTAATGAAATTGCTTTTGTTTGTTTTTACACATTTTGATGCACAAATAACAAGATAAATTAAAGCCGCAAGCGGCATTGAAGGCCCTCGCACCTCTGGCGGCGCTCCGGCCTATGCACCGCGTAGTCCATGTCACATCACAACTGTGTGCCGACTTTCATTCCTGCAGTTTGTTGTGCTGGCT
>JALJCO010000838.1:0-42306 GCA_023101725.1 Atherinomorus stipes | reverse complement strand
AGCAGATATCAAATACTAGCAGATATCAGATACTAGCATATATCAGATACTAGCAGGTATCAGATACTAGCAGATATCAGATACTAGCATATATCAGATACTAGCAGGTATCAGATACTAGCAGATATCAGATACTAGCAGATATCAGTTACGTATTGCTGGTATCAGATACTAGCAGGTATTAGTTACTACCAGATGATCCAATAATCAGTAATCACGTTCTTGTCTCTGACAGCTGAGCAATAACACACACCAACATATATTGTACTTCGTTCAGTTACGTATTGCTCTAGCAGATATCAGATACTAGCATATATCAGATACTAGCAGGTATCAGATACTAGCATATATCAGATACTAGCAGATATCAGATACTAGCAGGTATCAGATACTAGCATATATCAGATACTACCAGATATAAATGAATAAATCAGGTGTTTAAAAGTTCATGCAAACAGGAGGTCTAACGAGGCTGCTGGTGTGGCAGCAGCATGAAAATATGGAGGAATAATCCATGTTCATCATTTTATTTCTCGCTTTTTTATTCCTGATTATATTTCTCACTTTCAGTTTGTTAAGAGTCACGATGATTAAGTGATTTTCTTTGAAAGAAAACCTTAAAATCGTGGCGCATCTTCATCCTGTCAGCTCTTCACTGCTGGTTAACGAGATGCTGGTGCCCCTCCTCATCCCCCACATCCACTCTGAGCTCCTCTAGCTCCGCCCCTCTGCTCCAGGTGACCTGGAACTGGCTCCCTCTTGCAAATCAAAGCTGCCTCGCGTCCTCTGCCTCCACCGCGGAGTCACCGGGGGGCGAAGCATTTACAGACAAACATCGTAAAGCTTTTACGGCGCTGCACTTGTCCACTTTTATTTACGGGAATGAACAAATTGCCTGCAGAAAAAGTGCAGCTGGATGCAGAAAGCCTCGTGCCCACTTGTAAATAAGACGGCTTCTTAGCTGCGATGCGGGGAGAAAAAGACGGCATCAGCGTTTCAGAGCTAAAGGGATCACGCAGAATCTGCAGACGGAACGTTTCCTGATGACATCATCATCTGAGAGCAGCAGAAAGTGCAGGACTGTTACGAGCTGACTCCTGCAGAGAAAATCGGGTCAGAGGTCGCTACGTGAAGCTGGACCTCCCTGCAGGCCTCCTGTGGGTCGCCTCCTCACCTTCCTCACCTTCCTCCTCCTCACGCGGACCTCATGCGTGACCTCCCTCACTAAAATCGATGGCTCTTTACCTTCCTCCTCACCCGTCTTCCTCCTCCACTCCTCTGCTGGGAGCATCTTCTGTCCAGCCGTGATTAATCTGACACTTATTTCCTCCAGGAAAAGAAAGAATAAAACGTACGTTCTCGGGAGGTTTCGTTTCATCACTTCCTGGTTTATTTTTTTACACGTTCTGTTTGCATCCTGCTGCACTTCTGTTTCCGTGAATCGATAGTACAGAGCGAGACCGTTTCTACAAATGTCGCTCTCAGGAGCTCAGTCAGGGAAACACTTCCTGGAAACATTTTTTCAGGACATGGAAAACACATGGAAAATGAGAAAAAAGAAGGTGCAGGAAAAGCTTGAATTGTCCTGGAAAAAGATTTTTCCTCGTTTCCGCATCGATCGGCTATGTTGCCGTTTTTGTCATTTCATCGCAGTTTCATTGCAACCATTCGCAGCTTTATAACCGCCTTTCCTCTGTTTCGTCTCCGCTTCATCACTGCTTCATACAATACAACTTTATTTATACAGCACTTTAAAACAGCCACGACTTACGCAAAGTGCTGAACATGGCAGAACCGCCCCCCCAACAAAAGCAAATATCAAGTAACAAATCAACTAACAATAAAAACAACTAAACGAAGCAGATCCTCAAAACCATAAAAGTCCTGATGTGGGACGTAAACTGTTCCACATCCTGGGGGGCAGCAACAAAAAAGGCCCGGCCCCCTCGGATTTCGCCGGGACCTCGGTTCCTCATGGAGCAGCTGATCAGCCGACCGGAGGCACCGTGCAGGGGGTGGGGGTGGAGGGGGTCAGAGAGAGGAGACGGGGCGAGAGAGGAATTCCCCCACCTCGTCCCCCTCCTTGTCCCCTCGTCGTCCCCCACCTCACCCCCACCTGCGTCCCTCCGTTCTTCCCCACCTTGTCCCCGTCCTTGTCCACTCGTTGTCCCCCACCTCTTCCCTCACCTCGTCTCCACCTCATCCCCCCCTCGTCCCCTCCTCGCCCCCACACTTCATCCCCTACCTCTTCCCTCACCTTGTCCCCCTCCTCGCCCCCACCTCACCCCCACCTCGTCCCTTCGTTCTTCCCCACCTCGTCCCCCTCCTTGTCCACTCGTTGTCCCCCACCTCTTCCCTCACCTCGTCTCCACTGCTCGTCTCCACCTCATCCCCTCGTCATCCCTCACCTCGTCCCCTCCTTGCCCCGATCCTCGCCGTCCCCCTTCTCACCCCCACTTCATCCCCCACCTATTCCCTCATCTTGTTCCCCTCCTCGTTTCCACCTTGTCCCCACCTCATCCCCTACCTTGTCCCCTCATCCGTCCCACACCTCGTCCCCCACCTTGTCCACTCGTTGTCCCCCACCTTTTCCCTCACCTCGTCTCCCTGCTCGTGTCCACCTCATCCCCTCGTCATTCCCCACCTTGTCCCCCTCCTTGTCCACTCGTCATCCCCCACCTCTTCCCTCACCTCATCCCCCACCTTGTCCCCCACCTCGTCCCCCTCCTCGTCTCCACCTCGTCCCCCTCCTCGTCTCCACCTCGTCCCCCCTTCTCATCCGTCCTGTGTGGGAAGAATCTGCATATGAAGCTGCCAGACAGCAGCAACACCTCGTCCTCCCCTTAGAGACGAGTCTCAGATTTCATATCTGACACCTGGACGTAAACATGTTGGATGTTTTATCCTAGATTTGCTGTAAACATTTCCCAGGATCGAGGCCCCCCCCCCCCCCCCGGAGAGAGCGCTGGTAAAAATATGAGCTTCCACTTGAATCAAGAATTAGTTAATTTTATGAATACTGGATGGTTTTTCTTCTGCAGACGATGACCTCCAGAGTCATTGCAGATTATGTTTCTGGATGAATTTTCTGATAATTCATCATCCCACGTCCCCCCTCTCTTTTTCTCACCTCCCTATCTCCCTCTTCGGCTCCTGGATCCTTTGACCTCCTCGGCAACGAGCCGGCTGGATTGAGACCTGGACGGTGCTAACCAGATAAATGCGGATGCCAGCAGTGATGGATGGGGAGCCCGGTCGCCTACCCAGGCATGCACTGTCACAGCTTGGAACGCGACTCCTTTAATTATCAGCCACAGCAGCGGCCTAAAGGAGACATATCCGTCTCAGTCTGTCGCACTTACAAGCAGTTTTAGGGGGAAGAAGTCTCCTCTCATCTGAGGATCTGTTCCCTCATATTTCTGCCTAAATCTGCAACAGTGAAGCTGCTGCAGGACTGAACGATGCTAAATAACAAATACGCAAACAAGGAGACAATCATGAAGACACTTAAAGCAAAATGAAAATTACAAAAAGCCCCTTAAGAGCCTGAAAACAACCAAATCAACAAAATGACCAAAATATACAAATTAGTTTGAAAGTAAAACAATTATATTCGACAGGTTTTCGTTTCCCCCAACTTTCATATAATAGAGTTCACCAGCGACTGAAACAAAAAAGTCCATAAAAGTCCACAAAAACTTCAAAAAATTCCTCCATACTGCTCGTCCAATGTAATCCAAGTGTCCTGAGTGGGTAGAATTTACAGGAAGCGACGTCATTTAGTAGATTTTTAAACAGTAGAACATGTAGCTGCCGCAGAGCCCTTGCAAGTTCCCGACACTATGGAAGGTGCGGCGTTCAGCGCCTACTCTGCCGATAATGCAAGCGTAGAAGAAGAAATTCGCCGTTTTCATTGTGCTAAGAGCGACAGAGCTGCAGACAAACACGAGAGGGGTTGGCTATTGATTTAAAACAAAGAAGGAAGAGAAAAAGAGAACGCACGATCTCGTCTGCCGCAGATTCAGTCGTGTCGTGAACTCGCAAGGGTACGCTCAGCAGCAGCTACATGTTCTCCCGTTTAAGCTATAAAAATCTACTAAATGATGGTTTCCAGTAAATTCTGGACGCTACCCACTCAGGACACTTGGATCACATTGGTCGAGCAGTATGGAGGGATATTAACACGTTTTGTGGACTTTTATGGACCTTTTTGGCTCGGACCCCGGTGAACTCCATTATATGAAAGTTGGGGGAAACGAGAACCTGTCGGACTTAAAAAGTGCTCCACAGTCTTGCTCTCTATGACGGAGAGTAGAAAATGAATGCACATCATTCTGTAGGTGAACTATTCCTTTAAGAGTTGGAAAATATCGGATATTGGGTATCGGTAAAAAGCCAATATCGAACATCCCCACTTAAAACATAAAATAAAACATAAAATCAAAGTTTATCCATAAAATAATAACCGTTGTTGACCAAAGTGCTTTACAACATGTGTAAAAAAAAGCAAAAAACCATGAGAATCGAAACTCAGGAGGAAAATGAACTTCAAAATAAAGCAATTTTCAAAATAAAAGTGGGTTTGACATCTTTCTTTGGCCAATTTGGGATTTGAATTGATTTAGGATTGATGAGTTCATCTGTTTTAATGCATCAATATAAGCAGATGTATCATTAACTCACGAGACAAAGACGGACCTTCATCATCATCTGTTTGATGGTCTACTTCTGCAGAATGATGTCGTTGACTGCAACAAGGTGAGGAATCCTCGATCGGACTCTCACCTTCATATCATATCAGGAGGATTATGGGATTACCTCGGTAATCACCGATAATCTGACTTCCAGCTCCGATCGTCTCAATGTTCCCACGAACATCTTCTTTTAGAGCTGCAGCTCGTCTGCTGACCAGCGCTGGTGACCTCGCTGCCCCGACTACAAGCTGCAGTGTCACATCTCCCCTCCTCCCAGCGATGCGGGGGCCATAAATGTCACGCTGGCAATGAAAATGTCGTCTCATCGCCACGGCAACACAACTCCATCCATCCAGCCGAGTGTGTTCAGGCTCTGATGAGCAGACGTTGTTTGTTCCACTTTCATACAAACAACCATAAATGATCATTAAGCTGTTCGTCACCACGTGTTTCCAGAGATGCTGGATCTCAGCGAGGGGGGGGCTTCTCAAAGTCAGAACACCAGGAGGGGAATCTCCCTCCACATCATTACCCACACAATCACCTCCAAATTAAACCCCCGTCAAACTGAAACTTCTCCTGACCCCTGCTGCTCTCTTGCTGCTTAAACTCCCATTTGCCGCGGTTAATTAGACCCCCCCCTTAAACAAAACTCTGAAGAGTCGGAGCTCATCGCAGGAGTTTCGCAGTGAGACGATACTCGCCGCGGGACGGCACGCCCAACGGGGGGAAGAATCACGGAAGAGCCGGCGTAAATCAGAACGATTGTCTCCAACAACCTGCAGACAGCCGAGCGCATGCAGCCCCCCCCAGACTAAAAACACCAGCTGCTTCCCACAAATCAACAAACCAATCAGCGAGCTCGGCTGCTGAGAGAAAACCAAACATCCTCATCAGAGATGCTGCAACATGAATGTTTGGCTTCAGAAATGATCATTTCCTCCACCGGGTGGGGGGGGGGGGGGGGGGGGGGGGGGGGGGGGGGGTTTGTGAAATATTGATTAAACTGATTGTTCTGTGACTGTTATCGTTACTACAGAATGTCCACAAATGTCCACATGTCCGTAAAGACATGTCAGGTAAACAGGTCTCCCTTATAAAAGACGCTGTGTCTCGTGCTGCCTTCATGGGGCACCGTATTTATGGTAAATCCCAATATCCGACATGAAAATTGCATATGAACACCCACTCATGCTGTAATTTCCACTGGAAAGCTGAAATTTTTTTTTTATGATACCAGATAGGGCTGTGAAAAAATACTGATACATTGAAATATCGTGAATACTTTCATATGCAGAATTCATATTGATATTGAGACACGATATTGATCTATTTTACCAATGAAGTCTTGCGGCATTTCAAGAAAAAATCGTAAGACTTCGTAACAGAAAGACAAAATTTCATAAGTAAAATAGATTAATTCCGCATTTTTTAAATATTGATATATCAGCATATGAAAATATCACAATATTTCAGTGTATCAATATTTTTTCCCAGCCCTAATATCCGAGTTGCCAAGATGAAGTAAACTTGTGTTTTAACATAAGTGGAGAGCAACAAAAATATCCTGAATAGGAAGCATTACATTACGTTTTAAGTTCATTTGGTTAGTTCGTACAGAACTTTAATTTAATCGCCATTTAGACTTAATTTTATGTTAAAACATATGGATATTGTTTGGTTTACCTCCTCAGAGCAGATGCTAGCCATTCGAAGCTAACCTCCAGTGATTCACTTCATTACAACAACAAATCACCTGAATACAACACACTGGCGATTTCCACTTAAGTGGAAAGGATCATCTTTCCCACATGACGGCAGCATAAGTGGGACTTATCTGTGTAAATAAAGTTTGAATGAAAATAAAATTTGCCACTTTTATCTGTAAACTGATGACTTTCAGATATTTAAAGCATATTTCCAAGTAAACAGGGAAAACCATCACCACCATTTTTCACCTTTAAAGTTCAAAACGTCACAGAGGGGTATTAAAGGTACAACGCGCAACTTTTGACCCAAACATCAGCCTAATGTGAGTAATAATAGATGATTTCTGGGGTTGAGATACATCACTGACGCATGGGGGGCTCTGAGGGGGGCTTCCTCCTCTAAAACCAGACATTGTAACTTTGCAGGGAGTGGATCCGTCTCTCACTGGATCTGTGACCTGGAGCGCTTTACTTTATGACTCGATGACTTCAAATCAGCTGATCATAGTGGTCTGCAAACATGGATAGAGACTGTTTAATTTAGCTACAGTTGTGTGGCAGTTGTGTGGCCTGTGGGAAGTTAAAGGTTTAGTGCCCCTAGTGCCCCTTTAAATATATACAGTCAAAATTATGCATACCCTCCAATTAAAGAAAATGCTAAATTCCCAACAGAAATTCAAATAAGACACTAACCAAAACTAATAATAAATGAAATTGTAAAATTATAATTAAGTAAAATAAAACATTTCTTTGAATTGTGGTTGAAAAAATTATTTTAAAATTTTTTTTGTTGCACAACAAAATTTTAGCTTCGGGGCCCCATCATACTAGTTTATTTGTTTTATTTTTTGTATATTTATTTTTAATATTTCTGTTGAACCACAATTAAAAATCAATGTCACGATTTTCATAGAATTTTTTATTTATTATATAAACAATTTCAACTTATTTTACTGACAGTCGATTTTTTTCATTCTTTAATTGGAGGGTATGAATAATTTTGAGGACTGTATCTGTTAAGCAGTACCTGAAAAATGAATGAATGAATGTATGAATGAATTTAAATGAAGAAAATGCAAAAAAAAAAATAGTTTTTCATGAGCACATTAACAAAACACACGAACCATTCAGAAATGCTAAATTAGGCTAAAACAGAAGCTGAATTAAACTAAATGAGGAACCATTTTTCTGAGCGACATCTTATTCTGATCGACCAGCTTTATTATGATAAAGTGGATAATGTGCAGATTTCCATCAGCAGTGCAGAAATATTCCCAATATAAAGTCTGATTGTCCGGAAGAAGTGCAGGCTTCATGAAAAACCTGAGGAGAAAACGTATTTCAGGTTTATCCTAAGAAGCTGTTTTTAAAGGCTAAATAAAGATTTTTCATACGACACAGACGCAGATAAAAAGGCCTTTATTTACGCCTGAAAACTCTCCAGTCTTCATTGTGTTTCCTCTGGGCTGCGAGGATTCCATCGATTTTCCGGCTTTTTAATGTGCAGGAGGGAATAAAAAGCGGCTGACACGCGGGTCTCTGGTGGCAAAGGTGGTTTAAGACCACGTATAAATATTTAGAGCCATTAAAAAACCCTTAAATGCTTCAAACTTCAGCGGTGTGGGGGCTCTCTGCAGCTTCCGTCACGCCTGATCGTCCTCGGCACCTCGTGGTCCCAATGACATTTAAATAATGAAGCTGAGCAGCGATGGTGGGGGGGGGGGGGGGGGAGCCATGTAGTGCCTCCAATCAACAGTGTTTTTATCACTAATCTACTGGGAGTGGATCAACAGCGTGACTCAGATGTGTTGAAAATGTTTTTAAAAGCAGCAGCTGAGCATGTCGACTCCTCAAGAGGCTGCGATTAGGTCACATTTGACAACATGCACACGCACACGCACACGCACACACACACACACACACACACACACACGCGCACACACACACACACACACACACACACACCGTAAAACGAGTCGGAGTGCTCGGCTCACAGCACTTCATCATTTCTGGATAATTCCACCTGCGAGTCGAATTAACAAATCACAACACTTCATTTCCTACAATTCCGGCGACAGACGGCGTTTATCTCCTCGTCGTGTAAATGCAGCTGCCCACCATCGTCACTGTCTGCAGCCACGATGAAGGTGAGGAAGACTCATCACAGCACAGGTGCAGGTCAGGACCTGAAACGAGAGTTAACCCGTTTATCAGAAAACTAGTTAACGGGGATGCTCCATATTGGCTTTGTTATAAAAACTAATATCCCGTATGAACCGATATCGATCTGTGAGGTCGCATCTCTGAGATTTTACATACAGGCAGAACATTTTCCAGTAGATGATCTAATATGGCCGTTTTACCGATACCCAATATACCGATATTGTCCAACTCCGATATCCAATATCAACCAATACAGATCTATGCAGACAACTGTGAGGTTGCATCTCTGAGATTTTACATACGAGAAAGAGAACATAATGAATATGCCATTTCATACCCAATAACCAATATTGCCACCCTAATTCCATATAATATTAACCAATACCATCCACAACAACTTGAGGTTGTTTCCTATATTTTACCAGACGCAGAACATTTCCAGTAGATGTTCAATAATGGCCGTTTACTACCAATATACCAATATTTCAACCTCTTAATTTCCATATAATATTAACCAATACCCATCATAACAGCACTTTCATTTTTATATTTTACAAATAAGAAATTTTAATAATTTAATAATTTTTTACCGATACCCAATATACCGATATTGTCCAACTCCGATATCCAATATCAACCAATACCGATCTATGCAGACAACTGTGAGGTCGCATCTCTGAGATTTTACATACGAGACGCAGAACATTTCCAGTAGATGTTCAATAATGGCCGTTTTACCGATACCCAATATACCGATATTGTCCAACTCTTAATTTCCGATATGCAATATTAACCAATACCGATCCATGCAGACAACTGTGAGGTTGTTTCTCTCATATTTTACACGAGACTCAGAACGTTTCCAGTTCGATACCGGCTACGGAACGGAACGAGATTTCACGATATTTGTTAGTAAAAAACATTAATAGTGCTTTTTAATATCAATTCAATATTCTCTTTTGTTTTGTCCATTTGTTTATAATTACCGTCTTATTTGTTTCAAAGCTAATAAACATTTATTTAAAAAAAAATATCGATGCATTATTGCCACACAGAATATAGATATGCAGCATGTATCAGTGTATTGATATTTTCTCACAGTTCTAGCTCGGACCGGGCCACATCACCTCCTGCTGGACAAACAAGATCTTAGTTAAAATATCGATGCAACGCTTTTTAATATGAATACGATATTCTCTCTTTTTTTGCGTAATCTCCGTTTGTTTATTTTTTCCCTACTCGCTGAAGAGGTCATGTTTTCCGGAGCGTTGGTTTGTCTGTCAGCAACTTTACGGACAAAGTTCTGGACGGATTGACCTGAAATCTTCACCGTCCGTGTGTCTCAGTCCGAGGACGAACCCATGAAAGTGCCTCTGGCATGAAATTTGCGTTTTTTTGAGGTTTCTGATCACATATTTTACTTTCCCGGCCTGATTTTGCCCCTTACGGTGGTAAATCATAGATCGGCGTTTCCTTTTTCCTGCGTGTGTCTGCCTACATGGCGAAGTTCACAAACGAGCTGATCGGCAGTTCGGCGTATTTTACTCCTCGTGCAGCTTATGACGCCATGACTTCCAGCCAATTACCC
Source organism: Atherinomorus stipes (assembly GCA_023101725.1). Taxonomy (NCBI): domain Eukaryota; kingdom Metazoa; phylum Chordata; class Actinopteri; order Atheriniformes; family Atherinidae; genus Atherinomorus; species Atherinomorus stipes. The sequence goes on along the minus strand of JALJCO010000838.1, from coordinate 32,152 downwards.
CCCCTCCCCCGAACTACACTGTCCAAGCCCCTCCCTCCCAGACCTGCGACCACAAACCGACATCATGGCGTCCCGTTCGTATCAGATCTGCTCCGTTCCTGCCGTACGAAGGACAGCATCAATCTTTCTGCCCCCCCCCACTGAAAAGCTTGTGGATGATTTCATTTCTGCAGGAATGAGCCGACCGAACTGGCAGAAAATCTCCCTGCAGCTCCGCCTCCCCTCAGAAGGTTAAAACGGCTCCCAGCCCCCCCACCAAGAAACACGAAGTTTCTAATGAACGCTTCTCATCGTGTTCGTGTCTTTTATCTCAGAGGAAACTGATGTTTGTGATGATTCCGGTTTATAATTCTTCCCGTTGTGCACGAGTGTTCGGCTGCGTACAATCAGGCATTCATCATCATCATCATCATCATCATCATCATCGCTGTTTCTGTACCGCCCCGGTCAGACGAAGAACGAGTGTAATATACCTTTTAGGGTTGCACGGTATACCGGTACCAGTATAGTACCGCAATACTAACGCGTTTAAAACGATACTATACCAGCATTTAAAAAGAAACGGTACTTTAAAAAGAAAAAAACGCAGCTAAATTGGTAAATTGGAGCCTGTCTCTTTAAGAGCAGCGAGGCCAGCAGTGAGTGTGACGTAGTTCATGATGCGGCTCTCAGTGAAGCACCTTCACTGAGGAGGAGGAGGAGACGTCAGGTAGCAGACAGGCGGGTTCATGGCGAGTGGACGCTGCCGCGGATACCTGAAGTTTGAAGTGTTGTAGCATCGCTTTGACTGCGGTGCTTCAGTGTTCAACGGCTCGCCTTCATCATTAGCTTTGAATCCGTAATACTTCCAAACTGTACTTTGAGCCTCTACTTTATCAACACGGGCTTTTCCAAAGCCGTCATCTTTTCTTTTTTCCTCTAAAGGAAAACTACGTGGACTTAGTGACTTCAGTCAGGAACAACTGATGCTGATGTTGTTCAGTTATGTCAAAGTAAAAAGCACAAAACCTTCCAGCCCAGAAACCTACAGAAGCCTACATACCACACATAAACGGTTAATAAATACATTTTTAATTTTCTTCAAAGTTATTACAGCCTTAAAATGTTTAAATAAGTTTAAAAATGGTGACAGAGATGAACTGACTGATATGTTCAATTATTATATATATATATTATAATTATTAATACACCTTGACTGATGTTATAATGAAGTCAGTCACACAAACATGATTTTATAGACATTACCTCATACCCATTTAATGTTTCATATCATAAACTATTGAGACACAACATTAAATAAATAACATTTTTAAAACACATTAAAAAAATATCCCAACAGCCTTACAATTTGTAATTCATTTAAATAGTTTTACAATTAATTTTTCTAATTATGTCCATATAATTTTTCATGTATAGAATGATTTTGATTTTAATTTGGCATTGCTTTATATTACTGGTTCTCTGTGTTTTAAATTGAAGATTTTACTTCTTTATTTGATTATTTTAAAATAAAGACTTCAAGAACAATAACACAAATAAAAGACATATTGAGTTTGGTTTACCTTTTTAAAAAAGTATCGAAATACAAAATGGTATCGGTATCGAAACAGAAATTTGGTATCGTGACAACCCCAATACCTTTAGTATTAACTGTTAACTGATTTAGTTACAATTCTGACAAAAAAAAAAGAAAAAAAAAAAAAACTGAACTCTGACTTTTTATTTATTTATTATTTATTTTATTTTTAGTTATTAACGTTTTATTCAGACTTTTTTCCTCAGAGGTTAATTCTGGCCCCAATCGTCTCCCGTAAGTACCGTTTTTCCTGCACTGAGACGTTCCGAAGCGAAGAAGACGACGAGCTTTCAGCCCTGCACATGTTCGTGACCGAATCCGACGCCTCATTTCAGAGCAAATCTTCATTTTCATGAAGAACGTCTGAAGTTGATGCTTAAAAATAAGCTCATTTATGCTGTTTGTGTGCGTCTGTCACATTACAGTGATTGAAACAGATTTCACCCCATAATGAATATTAGAGTTGCTCCATTATCACACTGATATTTAATAATCAGCTCGGTTTGTTTTTCAGTTGCTTATTTTTCTGTTTTCTGCAGCTGTAAAAAAACAAACTAATGAGCTTAATTAGCGACTGCTGGACGAAACAACATCAAGTTAAAATGATCTAATTCATTTCATAAGCCATTAATCGTGTTTCTTCCTTCTTTTATCATTCAGCTCATTAAAAGCAGAGAACATGTGATCATTTTTCCATGAGCTGTTCTGTGTCAGTTTGTTTGTGTAAACTAAAATCATGATTACAGCTAATTTAATCAATTTCTAGACTGTTTTTAATTATTTGTGCTGCACCAAAAAAATAAAAAAAACAACAAGCGACTCATTTTTGCTCATTTTCGCTCGTTTTCGCTCAGTGACGTCGTCGGTTTGGGGAAATGGGGAAAGAAGCGATCCTGTTTCACGGTTCACTGCTGCTTTCAGTGTTGTTGCCGACCACGTCCGTCCCTTTATGGGATGCTGTGATGCCGTCATGTCGGTGGGGGCGTACTGCCCTACAAAGCAAAAAGGCAGTAACTACACACAGTCCAAAACTGAGAAAAATGACTTCAAAGTTCTCCTGTTGTCCAGCCAAAGTCATTGTAGGTAGAATAATGGACATGTGGCAATTTTGTTACTTTATAGTGGCTTATTCTTTGTACATATTAATATTCATATTTGATATGAAGGTTTACCCTATTTTGCACTTACTGTATTCTTTCTTTGTAATACTTACCAAAAATGTGGTAACAATGGGTGTTTTACGTGATGTAATACCAAGCAAAAGTACAGTAACTGACATGAAAAAAAAGCAAGAAATGGATGTTACTGTATTCTTGCTTTGTTTTACTAGAGCTATTTTCAGTTACTGCACAAACAGCTACCATTTTTCTCCAAAATGACACACATTTGAGATAAGATATTTTGTCACATAAAGGATACCTTGAATGTCATGAAAATGATAACTAATTTTTGACCAAAAATGCAGTTACTGCCTTTTTTGCTTTGTAGGGCAGCGTAGTCATACCCTTCAATTTAAAAAAGGGGGGGGAAAAATCAGCTGTCTGTGAAATATGTTGAAATTGACAAAAGTAATAATAAATAAAAATTCTATGAAAATCATGACACTGATTTTAAATTGTTGTTCAACAGAAATATTAAAAACAAACATGCAAAAAATGTAAACAAGTAAACAAACATAATGGGGCTCCGAAGATTAAATGTTGAGCAACACTTTGAGACAATCACTGCAATCAGGTGTTTTCTGTAACGTCCAATCAGACGTCTGCACCTGCTGACAGGTGTGTTGGTCCATGTTCATGGGAAAGATGCTCTGATGTGTCTGGGACAGTTTTGTTTGTTTATTTTTTCAAATTATTATTTCCAACCACAATTCAAAAGCAACAAGTTATTTCACTAAATGATAATTTTGTAAATTTTTATCCATTTTTATTTCGTTTCATTAGTTTCTTATTTGAATTTCTGTTGTGAATTTGGCCTTTTCTTAATGGGTGTGTGTGTGTATGTTTTTCTTCCGATCGCTTTGATCCAGCTTTTGATCCAGTATCACTTCAGTCTAGAATGAAAACTTAAATATGTTTGGAGTTTATCCGATTTAAACAGTATAACAGAGCAGGAACGGCTGTCGTTAACATGGCCCGGAAGAGGAAGTGTCCAAAATCCGTGAACTTCCGGTAAGCGTGATAATCCCCTATTAAGACATCCTATACATGAACACAATGTCTTAGTCTAATTGATCCGAACCTAATCTGAACCTAGCACACAGATGAAAGATGATCTAGTTCGGGAAAAATCTCATATTTACAAAAAACTACTAAAATATCAATATTCTGACATAAAAATAGATTCTAGAAAATAAAAGGCTGGTATCAGAAATATCGATATTTCGGTATCGATCCGCTCACTAGTTTCTTCATGGGAAACCAGTAAAAACTTAGTTCTCCCGTTGTCCATTAAAGCAGTCAGAAACGCAAAAACTGTCAGCATCGTTGTAATTAACCCCGTAAAGACCAGTCTGTGTTCCATCTCTATGGACTTCCAAAGCTTTGACCATTGGGGCTGCTGGAACGTGCACGAGTCATGTATGCAAAAACTACGAAACTCGTCTATTGTATCATTTACATTCAATCTTGTGACACCTCTCCTTCATTAATCATGGAAAAATTTTAAAAGTGGAAAAGTTGATTTTAAATGCAACAAGATGCATCTAAATATAATAAGCTGTAACGAGTTGCATCTAAATGCAACAAACTGCAACAAAATGCATCTTAATGCAGCATGATGCATCTAAATGTCAACAAGATGTGCCAAGTTGCATCTTAATGCAACATGCATCTAAATGCACCAAGCTGCAAAGAGTTGCATCTAAAATGCAACAAGATGCATCAAAATGTAATAAGTTGCAACGAGTTGCATCTAAATGCAACAAACGGCAACAAGATGCATCTAAATGCAACAAAATGCATCAAAATGTAATAAGCTGCAACGAGTTGCATCTAAATGCAACAAACTGCAACGAAATGCATCTTAATGCATTAAGATGCATCAAAATGTCAACAAGATGCGCCAAGTTGCATCTTAATGCAACATGCATCTAAATGCACCAAGCTACAATGAGTTGCATCTAAATGCAACAAAATGCATCAAAATGTCAACAAGCTAAAATGAGTTAAATCCAAATGCAACAAGATGCATCAAAATGTAATAAGCTGCAACGAGTTGCATCTAAATGCAACAAGATGCATCTAAAGCCCCTTTCAGAGTTGCACTGGAAAGCAGCAATGTTGCAGACTCTGTCCTTTATAATACTTCATATAATACTTGCATTCAGACATGCGTACCGGTCTTTGACCTCGGCGATGTAGCGGACATGTACCGGCTGGACATGTTACAAGAGCGGAAATGTTGCGGCATGTTGTTTTCGCTGAACGCCCAAGAAAATGTTCTGGACTGAGTGAAAGGGAGAGCGGGGATGTGCTGATGTTTCTGCAACATTTCCTGATGTCTGAAAGCACCCAGGACGCAATAAGTCATCAGATTAACGTCATAAATCCGTCATGTTCTACTGAACGGGGAGTCAGATCTGACATCTACACGTGTTTACTAAAGCACGTTCAAATAACCAAGTTTAACCTTCAATCCCCAGAAAATCCCAGTTTCCAGTCCCGTTATGGTGAACAGCTCACTGAACCACTCCAGCTTCAAAAATTCCTTCAAAGAAGACCGGAACGATCCCTTCAGGCTCCTTCAGATCAGACAGCATCACAGATCAGCTGGTAACTTTCACAGACGACGCCGGACATGCGGCAGAAGCCCCGCGGGCTTCAGCCTCCTCCGGTCTGCAGATTAGGATGCAGGCCGGCGGCCGTCTCCCAGACTCATGTGCTAAAAAGGTCTTGTTCTAATACTCGGGCTGTCAGGGGAGAGCAGAGAAGGGCGAGTGACAAACAAGGGAAAGAAGAGATGTGATCAATAATCTACGAGGAGAGGGAGGCCGGACCAAACATTCAGACGAGAACATTAAACTTTCATGTGCGGGTCTCGGCGGGCTTCAGGCTGGAGGGGAAATATCAGCACCTGCTCCGACACCTCCGTGACCCGAACTCCGCGGACGTCCCTGACCAACGCCGCTTTTCTACACTTCTGAGGACTCGTGTGCTCGGCAGCTCCGACTCCTTCAAATCAGATCTGAGATGAGATTCAGATCTTTAATTATGGACCGACACAAAGTTCAAACAGGACATTTGAAGACATCACCGGCAGAAGCCGTGATGAGGCCTGTCCACTGCGGGCTTGACATTTTATAGATCACATGAATAACAGATTCATCCATCCTCGTTAAGAGAGAGAGGAACGTGAGTAAGCAGTCATCATCTGTCCTGGAGGATGATGATAGAAGCTTCGGTTCGTTTCCTGCTTTCTATCAGTTCATAATTCATAGCACAAATACGGAGGCAGCTGGAACCATTCTGTGCTCTGTGGACGGCTGCACTGACATGCACCTAAATGCACCTACCTGATGCACCGAGACGCATCTAAGCACACCAAGCTGCAACAAGTCGCATCTAATTGAAAAAAAGATGCATCTTAATGCACCAAGTTGCGACGAGTTGCATCTAAATGCAACAAGTTGGAACAACTTAAATCTAAATGCATTAAGATGCAATGAGTTGGATCTTAATGCAGCAAGATGCATCTAAGTGCACAACTGGAACAAGTTGAATCTAAATGCAACAAGATGCAACGAGTTGCATCAAAACGCAACGAGCTGCAACAAGATGGATCTAAATACTCCAAGCTGCAATAAGTTGCATCTAAATGCAGCAAACTGCCACAAGTTTAATCTAAATGCAACAACTTGGAACGACTTGAATCGAAATGCAACAAGATGCATCCAAGTGCACCAAGTTGGAAGAAGAATCTTAATGCAACAAGTTGAATCTTAATGCACAACAAGACGCAACGAGTTGAATCAAAACACAACGAGCTGCAACAAGATGCATGTGTAAAGGCGACAAGATGCATCTAAATGCACCAAACTGCAACGAGTTGCATCTTAATGCAGCAAGATGCATCTAAATGCACCAAGCTGCAACGAGTTGCATCTTAATGCAGCAAGATGCATCTAAATGCACCAAGCTGCAACGAGTTGCATCTTAATGCAGCAAGATGCATCTAAATGCACCAAGCTGCAACGAGTTGCATCTTAATGCAGCAAGATGCATCTAAATGCAACAAGATGCATCTAAATGCACCAAACTGCAACGAGTTGCATCTAAATGCAACAAGATGCATCTAAATGCAACAAGCATGTAAAGGCGACAAGATGCATCTTAATGCAGCAAGATGCATCTAAATGCAACAAGATGCATCTAAATGCACCAAGCTGCAACGAGTTGCATCTTAATGCAACAAGATGCATCTAAATGCACCAAACTGCAACGAGTTGCATTTTATTGCAGCAAGATGCATCTAAATGCAGCAAGCTTCAACATGTTGCAAATGGCTAAATGACTACCACCATCATGTGATACAGAAGCTAGAATCTGATCTCTGTGCTAAAAAAGTACTGAATCCAATTCTTTTTTTTTTTTGCTCATATCGAAGTATCGGTTCCAGGGTATCGGTATTCTCATCCCCAACTTCAGCTTGGTGAGAAGAGTCATTAAAACTGAATGAAGAGCCCGAGGAGATGATCAGCCCAGCACGGGCACATGTGCAGAGGCTGCACTGCTTGTGCACATGGAGCGATTGTTTCAGCTTCTCCACCAATTAGCAGCTGCTATAAAACTCGTGGGCGAGTGCAGCAGCTGCAGGCCGCGTTTAAATTCATATCTAACACATTAGCTAAGCACATTCATTTTTAATGCAGTCAGCCTCAAGGCCGTCTCCCCTCACGGAGTCCTCCCCTCCTGAAACCAGACACCGAGTGCAAAGCAGTGTTCTCTATCTGTGGTCAATATTTCAGTTGGAGGCAGGTGTTCAGCAGCATGTTAATGAAAGAGTTCGTGTTTTCACCATGTTTATGTTCACAAATCAGAGCATGATCCCGGCTGGACCTTTAATCAATGAGCACCATGTAAAAGTTTACCTGGAGCTGGATTTGGTGACTTTGTAACGGCCTGCATGGCTGCCGGGAAAGCAGACAATAGTCTGTTCCACTCGCAGAGGGGAACAATGAGACTGCAGTCGGCTGGGGGGGGGGGGGGCTGGCACTTTTATATCTGTTCAGTAATACTATAGCCTTAAAGAAAAAAGCTGGTGTTGTTCTTTCAGTTGGATTTTATTGTAATTCTGCTGAAGGAGGCCGTGCAGCTGTTTTCCTCAGTCAGTCAACAGAATAAAGGATTTCTATTCATACATAGATGTACTCTGTAGCAAGTATTGTATCCATAAATGCTCCTACCTTTCTGTGTTGAGGGATTTCATGTATAAATTCATGCCTGGATGGATGATGATTATTCCTCCTGCTTCTGGAAGCAGTGGGACCAAAGTACCTGTTCCTGTGATTGCTACCTTATTTTCTGGACTATAGGTCCCTCAGGAGTATAAGTTATGAAAAAATGTGTCATGAAGAGGAAAACAGTTGTATTATTTAAAACAGGGCAATTTTCAGATTTTTCATATCCTATCATATGATCATAAACATCATAACTAAGAAGGATTAACATGTTTTTTGAGGATTTGTTCCACCACACAGACAGAACAGCCAGATGTCTAAAATGAACTCCTCTGGTTGAGATGAGGCTATTTTGGGATTTTTGCCCTCAGAGCAGAATACAGTCGTCACAACACTAGAGCGCCCCTCTTGTGCCATTAGACGGTAATGTTTACTCCTTGGCTCATGTCAATCAATATGAATTAACGCTAAAAAATGTGTTAGAAATACGTATGTCTGATATTATCGGCCGATGTTGGCATTAAAAGGTCATATCAGAAAATATGGTATCCGTGTTTTGGACTGATATTTTGAAAAATGAAATCTCACGAGATCTTGTTCCGTTAGCGTTGGTCCAGCATGTATAAAAGTCGCTGTTATCCTGGAAGAACTTCATTTCCCAGCATTCTTTTCAGAATCATGTGACTACTGTGCAGCTGCTGCTGCTACAGACTGACTTGCTTTGAAGCTGCTGATAATATGTCTGCTAGTATCTGATATATGGTAGTATCTAATACCTGCTAGTATCTGATATATGGTAGTATCTAATACCTGCTAGTATCTGATATATGGTAGTATCTGATACCTGCTAGTATCTGATATATGGTTATACCTGTGATATATGGTAGTATCTGATACCTGCTAGAATATATGGTAGTATCTGATAATCTGATACCTGCTAGTATCTGATACCTGCTAATATCTGATATATGGTAGTATCTAATACCTGCTAGTATCTGATATATGGTAGTATCTAATACCTGCTAGTATCTGATATATGGTAGTATCTAATACCTGCTAGTATCTGATATATGGTAGTATCTGATACCTGCTAGTATCTGATATATGGTAGTATCTGATACCTGCTAGTATCTGATATATGGTAGTATCTAATACCTGCTAGTATCTGATATATGGTAGTATCTAATACCTGCTAGTATCTGATATATGGTAGTATCTAATACCTGCTAGTATCTGATATATGGTAGTATCTAATACCTGCTAGTATCTGATATATGGTAGTATCTAATACCTGCTAGTATCTGATATATGGTAGTATCTAATACCTGCTAGTATCTGATATATGGTAGTATCTGATACCTGCTAGAATCTGATACCTGCTAGTATCTGATACCTGCTAATATCTGATATATGTTAGTATCCGATACCTGCTAGTATCTGATATATGGTAGTATCTAATACCTGCTAGTATCTGATATATGGTAGTATCTAATACTTGCTAGTATCTGATACCTGCTAATATCTGATATATGGTAGTATCTGATACCTGCTAGTATCTAATACTTGCTAGTATCTGATACCTGCTAATATCTGATATATGGTAGTATCTGATACCTGCTAGTATCTAATACTTGCTAATATCTGATATATGGTAGTATCTAATACCTGCTAGTATCTGATATATGCTAGTATCTAATACCTGCTAGTATCTGATATATGGTAGTATCTAATACCTGCTAGTATCTGATATCTGGCAGCCAGATGTCCAAAATGAACTCCTCTGGCTGAATTAAGGAGATTTTGGAATCTTTGCTCTCAGAGCAGAATATTGTTGTATCTCCCAGAATATGAGAGATACTACCTAACAGTTCTCTGTATATGTCGGTATCTGTTGATATCGGATATCGGAATTTGAGAGTTGGACAGAATCGGTATAGTGGATATCGGTAAAAAAGCCAATATCAAGCACCCTTAGTTAGAAATATGTTCAATATTTCTGTTTCTACGTTGAATATTTTAATGTTTTTGCTATACAAGTTACACTAATGTGCTAATGTAAACGAGCTCAGTGTTTTATCAAAACAGCTATCATAACAGTCAAGAGAAACTGTTGTTATATCTGGAAATTGATATTGAAACTAATTAAAATGAATGAATGAATTGTGATGTAGAACAGCGTCACAGAAACAGACGCTTGTTCGAGTTTCCTCAGGATGAAGATTGAAAAGTTAAATGAAATGAAAATGACAAACATAAAAAATCTGCGGACATCGGACAGGTTGACGGATGAGAAGCACATGGCCGTGACTTGATCTCGTGTTCCACGGCCAAACAACAAAACGTTTTCTCCTGATGTCATATTGTTTATGTTTTTAATCAAGTTAAAGGGAAGCAAAATAAAAGCGTGCAGAAGCAACCGCTGTTAGAGTCTAGAAAGAAACCTGCAGAGCTCTGTGTGTAAAACACACCTTCACCTTCAAGCCAATAACAGATGAAGCCTCTGGCTTTATTGGACACATCTCACACATCATGACAGCTAATAAACATTAAACCATGACGTCGCTGCAGTTTATGAACCCGTCCAAGCCACAGTCTCTGCCGAGGGAACGAGCGTCTTCACCCTCTGACCAAACAAACATGCTCAGAAACGTCACATATTTATGTTCGTGTAGTTTCATTGATTTCATCGATTTCTCTCTTCAACTGGGAAATCTGATTATTACACCGCGCCTGACCGATTATGACAAACACCAAGAAAATGTTCAAACAGCAAGATGCAACTGTGCAAAAGGAATAAAACAAATGCAACATCAGGGGCAGGACTCCATTTGAAAAATCAATCCAGTTAATTAGAGGCTTTGCAATTAATTAATCTTGATAAAAAACATTAATCTCATTACAAAAATTGCCCCCAAAAGTCACATTTTCTTCATTTGAATGGATTTTGAGAGGAAAACTAAGTCAAATAACAGACACAGACACTAATATTGCTGGGTCTGATGGTTATACACAGGAAAACATACAGTCAGACTCTAATTATCAACAATATCTTATACAAAAATCAGTACGGGTTCCGTAACAAATACTCTACAGAGCATGCATTAGTACAAAAAAAAAAAAAAAATGCCATTGGAGTTTCTTTTTTGAGATTTCAGTAGAGCTTTTGATTCAGTTTCCATTGATATGCTGATCTCTAAGCTAAATGTGGAGGATACGGCCCTGGTCTGGTTCTGTAGATGCCTTATCTTCCAAAACATTGACAACTTCATTTGGTGTTCCTCAGGGTCCTATTTTGGGTCCTTTATTGTTTTTCATTTATATCAATCACTTAGCCCTCACCTGCGAACATTTTCTTCATTTGAATGGATTTTGAGAGGAAAACTAAGTCAAATAACAGACATTAATATTGCAGGAAAACATAGTTGGACTCTAATTATCAACGATGTATATTAATATCAATACGGGTTCCGTAACAAATACTCTACAGAGCATGCATTAATTCAGCTTGTAAAACATATCAAATGCCCGTTGACAATAAAAAAATAAATTTCATTGGAGTTTTTTAGATTTCGGTAGAGCTTTTGATTCAGTTTCCCATGATATCCTGATCTCTAAGCTAAATGTGGAGGATACGGCCCTGATCTGGTTCCGTAATTACCTTATCTTCCAAAACATTGACAACTTCATTTGGTGTTCTCCAGGGTCCTATTTTGGGTCCTTTATTGTTTTAAATTTATATTAATGACTTAGCCCTCACCTGCGAACATTTTCTTCCCAATTCTATTTGCAGACGACACCAATCTTACAGCAGTACATGAGGATTTTGGCACTTTGATGCAACAAGTTAATGATGAGCGATCTATTTTATGTCACGGGTTTCAAACAAATAAGCTAACTCCTAATGTTAAAAAAAAAATGCAATTTTATGATGTTTCACAATGTCAACAAACTGACCCCAAAAAATACGCCCATATTGAAATTGACGGAGCTGCAGTCACTCAAGTGGCTTCAACCAAATTCGTGGGAGTCATGACTGATGAAGAGCTAACTTGGTCTCAACATATTGATTACTCTGGATTCACTCCTCATATTTAACCCTATATTATAGTTTTTGTTCCGCTTCATGAGTTACGGTAACACGTTCTGGGAGAAGACTTATCCTACTTACTGTATCTTGACAAAATCCCCAAAACTCAGAAGAAATTATTATGCATGACCTCCCTCCACTAAATATGCACCTTCGGCACCTTTGTTTAGTAAATATTCACTCTTATCAGTTGAAAAAATTAATGTTTATCAAACATGTTTGTTAATTCTTAAGAGGAAAGATTTACCGGCCACATGAAAAATTCAGTTTTTTCACCTTTACCTGTGAGGTTCATTCTCATCATACGAGGCATAGAGAAATCAACTTGGTCCGTCTGTTTTCAAGAACTTCAGGTCATCAAACCGACCTCATCTTTAGGGGCCCTCACCTCTGGAGAGAATTATGTCTGTCTTTCAGATCTGTATCCTCTCCAGGTGTCTTTAAAAAGCTGTTGAAAGAACTTCTAGTCTGCTCATGACAACATTTCATCATCGTATTCACCATGCAGCTGCATGCTATAGACCCATATTTCCACTCAGCTTGTTGTTCTTGCATCCTATAGTTTACTTTTTTTTTTTTTTTTGCTAACCCCTCATTATCAGCTGTTTTTTTTTTTGCCTTGTTTTACTGTTTCTCTTTTCTTTTGTTAATTATTGTTGCCTTAATTTACCTTCATAAACTATGATGCTCCCTCAAAAATACTATTTTGTTGTTCTTATGTTGTTGCTCAATCTATTTGTGTGCATGGCAATGATGTTTGGATTGTAATTGGAAGTGGAACTCTGTCTCAACCCAAATGGGATTCCCCCCCCCCCCTCGTACTACAGTATATCAGGTGTAATATAGTGCAGAACATATGAACCTAAAATTATACCCTCCAATTAAAGAAAAACCTAAATTAACAACAGTAATTCAAATAAGAATCTAAAGAATCTAACAAAAATTTACAAATTTACAATTTAGTGAAAGGAAATATTGCTTTTGAATTGTTAGAAATAATAATAATAATACACATAAAATGACAAAAAAAAAAACAAACAAACATAGAAACACTAAAAAAGACTCATAAAATAGAAAAAAAATTAATAAAAAATTACTAAATAAAGATAAATATAAAATATATATGATATATATTGTGTAAAAAAATATGCATAGATAGGAGAGAGGAAGAGCAAATAGATGGCCAAAATGCACATATTCAATAAAAAGAAATAATTTAAAAAACCAGAAGGGGCATGAAGGGGTTAACGCCTTCATACAACTTTTATTTATTACTACTTCTGTCAATTTCAACTTATTTCACTGACAGCTGATATTTTTCCGTCTGTAATTGGAGGGTATGAATAATCAGCAATATATGCTGAAATACCAGCAAAATAAAAGAAGCAGAAATATTACAGAAAAAGTAATTACTCGACAGACAAAGGGTCACGGATGGCTAGTGACGATTTTACTTTAATAAAACATCTAATCAGCGTTTTAATCCACGAATCAGTAAAAAAATGACCCACTGAACTCAAATTCAACTCAAACAGATGAAAGAGGCGAGCTCCAACTTCACGCTCGTCTCGCTTCAACGCCAGCTCTATCAGATTGATTGGTCCCTCTAAATCAGGAATCCAGTAGAGTGTGTGAATCCGTGAGGAGTGCTGACCGGGCATTAAGGCAGCCTGTGGGGGGGGGGGGGGGGGGTCTCCGCTCCTGTGTGGGAAACTGATGGAGACCATTTGTCATGCAGGGAAGTGGGTTCATTCCCTGAACACGATCCTCCACCGTCAGGCTGATGCAGGCGGGTGTGCACGGGGATCACAAGCAGAGGGAGCTCCAGGTTAGAGCGGGGGTCTCTCAGCTCCAGCTGGGAGGGGGGGGGGGGGGTAATGTTGAATCAGGGCTGTGTTCAGGGGAAGCTCAGTTTCTAACTTTGGTCTCTAACAGCAGCAGATGTTGACGTGTAAAGATGTGACATAATATCCAATCATTATAATAATTATGGACCAAAAATAATTAACACAACTGCTCCTTTATATTTGAAGTTCTACCGTCTCCGTCAGCGTAATCAGGTGTACCAGAAAATTGGCACTGACTTAATTTTTTATCATAATTGATTGCATTAACGCATTAAAGTGCCCAACAAAAACAGTTTCAGACATGGTCGCATAGTTTCATTTTATATACCCACTGCATCTCCCATATTGAGAGATACGGAAAGTATTCAGACCCCTTTAAACTTTTTACTCTTTGTTTCATTGCAGCCATTTGCCAAAAGCAAATAAGTTTATTTTATTTCTCATTCATGTCACTCAGCTCCCCATCTTGAAAGAAAAAAACCCAGAAATGTAGAAATTTTTGCAAATTTATTAAAAAAGAAAAACTGAAATATGACATGGTGATAAGTATTCAGAGCCTTTGCAGTGACTCATATTTAACTCATATTCTGTCCGTTTCTTCTGATCCTCCTTGAGATGGTTCTACTCCTTCATTGGAGTCCAACTGTGTTTAATTAAACTGATTGGACGTGATTAGGAAAGACACACACCTGTCTATATAAGAGCTTCCAGCTCACAGTGCATGTCAGAGCAAATGAGGATCATGAGGTGGAAGGAACTGTCCAAGGAGCTCAGAGACAGAATTGTGGCGAGACACAGATCTGGACAAGGTTACAAAAGAGTTTCTGCAGCACTAAAGGTTCCTAAGAGCACGGTGGCCTCCATAGTCCTTACATGGAAGAAGTTTGGGACGACCAGAACTCTTCCTAGACCCGGCCGTCCAGCCAAACTGAGCAATGGTGGGAGAAGAGCCTTGGTGAGAGAGTAAAGAAGAAGCCAAAGATCACTGTGGCTGAGCTCCAGAGATGCAGCAGGGAGATGGAGAAAGTTCCACAAAGTCAGTATCACTGCAGCCTCCACCAGTCGGGGCTTTATGGCAGAGCGGCCCGATGGAAGCCTCTCCTCAGTGCAGACATAGAAAGCCCGCATAGAGTTTGCCAAAAACACATGAAGGACTCCCAGACTGAGAGAAATAAGATTCTCTGGTCTGATGAGACCAAGATTGAACTTTTTGGAGTTAATTCTAAGCGGTATGTGCGGAGAAAACCAGACACTGCTCATCACCTGCCCAATACCATCCCAACAGTGAAGCACGGTGGTGGCAGCATCATGGTATGGGGGTGTTTTTCAGCTGCAGGGACAGGACGACTGGTTGCAGTTGAAGGAAAGATGAATGCGGCCAAGTACAGAGATCCTGGAAGAAAAGCTCTTCCAGAGTTCAGGAGCTCAGACTGGGCCGAAGGTTCACCTTCCAACAAGACAATGACCCTCACACACAGCTGAAATAACAAAGGAGTCAATCAGAACCACTCTGGACCATTCTGGACCGGCCCAGCCAGAACCCGGACTTAAACCCAACTGAGCATCTCTGAGAGACCTGAAAATGGCTGAACACCACCGTTCACCATCCAACCTGACAGGGTTGGATGGTGAACGGTACTTTCCGTACCCACTGTATACAACTACATTCTGCTCCAAGAGCAAAGATCCCAAATAGCTTTGCAGACAGCACCTGATGAACGGACAGAGAGGGATATAAACTTTCTGTCTCCATAAACACCAGAGAAACTCTCTAGATTCGTAGCTAGTCGCTTTTTTGAAAATAAGTTGCAAGAAGGGTCTGAAAAGTTGCTAAATACAGCGACAAAGTCACTAAGTTGGTAACAATGGCTCAGACACTCCAAGTGTCACTAAAGTAAAAAATATTGACATGAAAGTCACTTTTACACTTGAAGTGCGTTGCTACATGAAAAGCTAGTTTATCAGCTTTTTAGTGAAAAGCAGCATTTTTGCTGCAACTGTCTTTTGTTCTACTGCAGATTACTAAAGAATGGAAAAGGCTAATTTTTTTTTCCTTTGGGCGAAGTAAGGGAGTAAGCTTTCTTTGATTGTTTGTGTTTACATCGGCTCAGCACACAATGTCCTGTGGCTCCCCAAAAATAAGTGAAAATGCGTAAAAATAATGGCGATATGGACTGCTCTGCTCTGAAAACGGCAGGAAGAATTACTGTTCAGAAAGTAAAATTTGCTCCAAGTTCTGACTCCACACAGGTGGAAGGCGTGATTACATTGAGTTAGATTTTGCTTCATGTCGCAGAAAGCCTCACAAAAATGTTGCTGCATCTTCAGAAAAGCAGCTGGCACTTACATCACCTCTGATTAAACATCCTGTTTATCCCACCATCCATTTGCGGCCGAGGACGCACTCTTTTCATTATTCCTAAAAGGTATGAATAAATGACAATCTGCTGCACATAATTACTTTTATTGATAAGATGTGTGTGAATCATTAGTCAGAGCAGCGTCTGCCTATGAAGTGTCAACACCTTTCAAACTAATTGCAGGTAGTGAATCATCGATCGACTTCCCGGAGTGGTCGAGGAGCTTCTCTGTTGGAATTACAAAAACACATGCAGATAACGGACCACTCGATTCCAGGGGATGGAAACAATAATCAAAGAATTTAAAAAAAACATGTTCTGGTTTTCTGGGATTTTCTTTGTGTTTGATCTGCAGCTGGAAACCCAAAGAACTGGAGTCTGAAACCTGAAAACGGTAGAAGTGATTTACGATCCTGAAGGAAGAAACAGAAAACAGGAGGACAAACGAAGAAAACAACTTCAGAGACTTTAAATATGAGACAACACGCGGCCAGGAGGAAGCTGGCGTCTTCCTATTTGAAGTAATCTTTTGAAAAACAAAAACTTCAGTGATTTCGTCTTTTAAAGGAGCAGTAAGTGAAAATTCATCATCTCTAGACAGAATTAAAAAATCTCTACGTGAGGAAGTGGATGTGATTTTTCATCCCGAGTAAAACGTGAAGTGGCGCACTGTCTCTTCGTGTCGATGTCCAGCATCGTTTCTACGGCTGCGTGTTCATGTACTGGACCAACACTGATGGAGCAAGATCTCGTGAGATTTTGTGACGTAACGTGATCTTGAGAGACTTCATTAGTAAAAATATTTGTCCCCCCCCCAAAAAAAAGAAAAAAAAAAAAAGGAGACAATACCGATATTTCCCGATATCACATTTAAATGCCGATATTGACCGATAACGTTGGACATCTCTCTTGTTTAATCTTTTCTTCTGCTTTCACTTTAATTTTAAGGTGTTAATTATCCCAAAAAGTGCTCCAACTGCCATTAAACAAAGCTGGTACAGCAGTTTAAACTTTCGATGGATCTCACATCACATACATTCTTTGTCCATTCAGGGATTACCGTAGTAAATGGTGGAATGAAATATGGCGGCCTCCATGAATGTGCACCCGCAGCAAGTAGATATAAATGACTCATTCTAAGAAATAAACACATAACAGTTATTCTAGTGCAGCGATTACACATCAATTGAAACACAGTTTTAAATTATGTATCACATTTTACTGTCATTAACCTTTAATATTTTACACACTGTACCTTTAAGCAAACAAATTGTCGAGTTAAAAGGAACCAAACCTAATGGAACATCAAAATCTCATGAGATTTTGTAACAAAACGAGATTCTGCAAGATTTCTTCAGAATTCCAGGTACGAAAAAGCTATACCAATATTTTCCAATAACATTTCATTGCCAATATCAGCCAACAATATCAGCCAGTATCTAATGAATGGAATTTTTTCTGAATAAGCCCCACCTCATCTGCGAGTGCGCTAATCCCAAATATTCCCAGCCTCCACCGCCTGAAGAGAGGAATTTTAGACCAACTTAGAAAAAATTTGCATTCTCCTGAAAATGAGTTTCAATCCTGAGAAGCAAAAAAACAGGCGAGTTTGTAAAAGCTTCATCCTGCTGAGGTACCAGATCTAACGACCGTGCCGTGGACAGACATCTGGATCACCTGCACGGCCTGCAGCGGCGTGACTCCTGAGATCAGACGAGATGAAACCTGAGTGATCCCCGCAGGGAAATTAGGCCCTCGCAGAAGTAATGGGATTCATCAGGACAAGACGACAAGTGGAATAAAGGCTCGCAAACAGAGTACTAAAAAGCAATAAAAGGGAAGAGACAGTGCACGGAAAAACAATTTGGCCCCCGGAAAAATGGAGTCAACGTTCATGTTTCACAAGCAGAAGCTGCAGCTGCTGCGGGTGTTTTTACACGGATACACAGCAGCCTTAAAGCCATGTTTTTGCTGCATTGAGGGGACGGTGGGTGTTACAGTGTTGCCATAGTAACAGAGTCAATTATTTAAATGCCCAGAAGTCAAACAGAGGAGGAGGAGGAGTTCAGTCATCCATCCCTCAATGTCAAGGATATTTATGATCCCTCAGGGCAATTTGTTTTACAGCCAGCGTGTTCACACGACCATCATGTGAATGAATAAACCAAGTTCTGGAAAAAAATCTGAATCAAATCAAATTAAAATGTGCATCAAGTTATCTGAAAATGCAAAGTGTAGCCGAGACAAATGAGTTCTTCGGTCATACTGCATGTTTATCAGTGGTTAGAGGGAGGCACGGACATCTGGGGAGGAGTCACCGGATCCGCCACGGCTGACTGGATGCAGGTCTCAGAAAGACGCGGCTGAACCGAGGAAAGGGGAACGTCGGGAGACGTCAGCATCAGCTAGTCGCAGAGAATCCAGTACCGTGAGCTGGAAGAGCCTCTGGCCAGAGTATGTGCTGGGAATTACCCAGCTGGTGTGTGATGAATTTCTACGATTACAGAAAGTGAGAAAATAGCATCCTATAGTACTTATTTTTTGGTTTCTTGTTGTTTTTAAATGTTGTCTTATGTTCAAATAAAGAATCAATCAATCAATCAATCAATCAGTCCTGATGATTGCATGAAACGTATAATTCAGCTTTTCTGAAAACAGTATCATGATGTACTCTGCTAAGTTGTTCATATACAGTAACTATAGATCCACTCAAAGATGACATGGAGTTCCCCAAGGCTCCATGTTGGGCCCCCCATTGATCAGCATCTATGTGTGGCGAAAGGATAGGCCAATACATTGGCCGGCCAATATTTCAGGCTGATATTCGCGTTGTTTTTTTTGCTGATAACAGCATTGGCCGATACATTTGGTGTTTTGGCACAATACCCCCACTCGACATGATTTACTGAATTTTAACATATATTTATTACAAGTTTAATGCTTCTATTTAATATTCATTTACAAGTGCACTGTTTCTTTTTATATATTCATTTAAAGTCCTTTATTATTTTTTATATTAAATGAGTTGTAATTTTTTTTTCATTGTATCTTGTATCTTCCATTATATTAATTTGGGAGTGAAAATGCAGTATCTGTCCCAAAATATCATCACTAAATATCAGCAGGTTGCATCAGACGAGAAAATATAGGTATTGTATCAACCCTAAAAAAAAATCTGTATTGTTGATCCCTAATGTGGAGTTCCCCAAGGCTCCATGTTGGGCCTCCCATTGATCAGCATCTATGCATGGAGAAAGGATGGACCAATACATCGGCTGGCCAATAATTTTAGGCCAATATTTGCATTTTTTTTTTTTTTTTTTTTTTTGCTGGTATCAGCATTGGCCATTACATCGGGTGTTTTGGCCAATGCACTCATTTGGCATGATTTACTGAATTTTAATATATATTTATGACAAGTTTAATGCTTCTATTTAATATTTCTTTACAAGTGCACCGTTTCTTTTATATATTTATTTCAAGTGCTTTCTTATTTTTTCATATCAAAAGTTTGTTTTTCTTATTGTATCCTCCATTATATTAATTTGGTAGTGTATATGCAGTATCTGCCCCTAAATATCAGCAGGTTGTATCGGATGAGAAAATATAGGTATTATATCAGCCCCCCCAAAAAATCTGTATCGGTTGATTCCTAATGCACTGCAAAAACTCAAATCTTAGCAAGTATATTTTTCTAATTTCTAGTCAAAATATCTCATCACACTCAAAATAAGACTAAATTACTTAAAGAGAAACATTTCAGTGAGATATAAGATCTTGTTTTTACGCAATGCATCTTATTTCAAGAAATCTTATCAAGAAAATTTTGCTTATGCCATAGGACAGAATTTTTTTGTTTATAACAAGCAAAAAAAAATCTTGGCCACTCTTAAAATAAGTTAAAATATATACATATATATTTTTTGCTTGTAATAAGCCAAACAATTCTGCCAATGGCATAAGCAAAATTTTCTTGATAAGATGCGTTGTCTTAAAACAAGATCTCATACTGAATTAAAATTTAACATAGTTCTAAGTAAACCAAATCCCCTTGTGCTGAACAGATTAAAGCTTAAAAAATATGACATTAGATCGTCACGAAGCCATGTCACATGTATGTACAACTGGACATAGAGCAGGAGGTGTAATAATACACGGAATAAAATCAAACTGCTGATATCTGCAGTAAATCTCCTCCTTTTGTCTGTTTCTTCTGATCATACACACAGGGTTGCCTTATGTATCAGATGTGCCATACACATAAATTCTGCTTGCTAAAACCTAAAAATCATTATTTTTTTCACACACACTGATGTCTCTGAGGGATGATTTCCACCAGTCAGTGAAATCCTGCAACAGAAGCTGATGATCACGATCATTGTCTTTGTGTACAAACCCAATAAAACAGGTGAGAGGGTCAGTCCCCGAGGCAATCCCGAACTAATGAGCCAACATAACAGACCAGGATCAATGTTGTGGTTTCTCTTCACGGTAACCACTCCATCCTGCAGCTGAATGCCATTAAAAGGGAAGAAGAAAAGAAATACTGTATATGTCTTTTATACCATTGCTACAGTTGTGTTTGATCGTGTAGCTTACGAACCATCAACCTCAACCTTCCTTGACAAAGTCCAGAAGAATTCACCACAACTGTTTGAAGGATTTCATGATGATAAAAGTGAAGGCAACAGGCTGATAAGTGACTTTGGGACAATGTTTCTGGCAGAGAACATTTCTGAATCCTTCCAAAGACGAGTTAAACAGCAAACACAAATCTGGCAGCTGCACAGCACAATATTTACGAACGTGACCTCTGAAACCATCAGGGTCAGGTTCCTTTATTCTTTTCCATCAGAGCCTGAAAGCCCTCCAGAGCCGCGCTCTCATCAACGCTCAATTTTCTGTTCAACAGTTTCAGAAGCCAATCTTGTTTGTGTGGCTGTACTGAGTTTCACCACTTCAATTAAACTGGATGTTTTGCTGGATAATTTGATTTTTGACACATGTAAATATTTTAAATTTATTTTAGGGAGTAGAAAATATTTTTTGGGGGGAAATGGCTAAAATCTACACAAGGCTACAGAAACAGACTTCGCCTCAAGTACAAAATTCCTGTACCATGCTGATCTTGTCAGGCAGCTACAGTGAAACAGAAAAATATGCAACTCAAACTCCGTAAAACAAACTTTGAAATATCCCCAGATTATGCAATACCTGGGACATTTATTTATTTAAAAAACAAACAAACAAAAAAACAAACAGAAGAAAAAACCCCACTGCTGTTGAGGCTTTTAACCCAATGCAGTCTACATTTTACTGCAATACCACTTTGAGCCACTAGGTGGGACATGTGTCACTGTTTGTCTCAGGGTAACAGAAGGCAAAGTTTAATGCTTCTATTTAATATTCATTTACAAGTGCACCGTTTCTTTTTATATATTTATTTAAAGTCCTTTATTATTTTTATATTAAATGAGTTGTAATTTTTTTTTCATTGTATCTTCTATCCTCCTTTATATTAATTTGGGAGTGAAAATGCAGTATCTGCCCAAAATATCATCACTAAATATCAGCAGGTTGCATCAGACGAGAAAATATAGGTATTTTATCAATCCTAAAAAAAATCTGTATTGTTGATCCCTAATGTGGAGTTCCCAAGGCTCCATGTTGGGCCTCCCATTGATCAGCATCTATGCATGGAGAAAGGATAGACCAATACATCGGCTGGCCAATATTTTAGGCCAATATTTGCATTTTTTTTTTTTTTTTTTTTTGCTGGTATCAGCATTGGCCATTACATCAAAGATGTTGATGGTAAACATAGAAAATAAGAGTGTGACAACTCGGTTAAACAACGATTTGATTCATAACACGATTCATGGTTTCTGATTCCATTTCAAGTTACTGAATTAAATCGGATCGTATCGTTCTAAATGAACCAATATCCTCCAAAAATGAATCAGAAACCATGAATCATGATATGAATCGTCGTTAACCGAATCGTTACACCCCTAATAGAAAAATAAACATACAATTTGCAAATACAGCACAGAAACAAATAGTAACTTATTCTACACAGGAAGTAATGTTCAGAAACTCACTCTGAAATTCGAGTGACCTGAAGTTTGAAATATGTAGGCCCGTTCCCAACAACGAGTCTGGGTTGGTAGGACGCAGTTTGGTTGCATAAATCCAGCTGTACCTTTATTCTTAACTTGGTAGGAGGCGTATCGGCAGCATAGCGATATCTGAATCAGCTTCACAACAGTGTGATGTCATAGCAGTGCAGCGCCTGGCTTTTACAAGTGAGCCAGGATCCTACTTATCACTGAAGACAGTATCAACATATTTTATCCCATTATTCTAGTTCCGGGAGGTTGCCGATACTAATGTGTGAGTCAATAGGAATCTGCTAGCCTGTCATTAACAACCAATCTCATCCACTCCACAGAACCTACGAGGCAAATCAGCAAGCAAACAAGTAAAACTGGCCTTGTATGACAAAGGTTGCATTACATATTGAGGAACTAGTTTCTTACCAGCTGTGGAATGATATACTTTGCTTGCTGGTGGTCGTGTTACTACCTTTGTCAGTGTATTCCGGTTCAAAGAAACATGGTGACAGTAAGATGAAAAAGGTTTGAAATCTTCTTCAAAATCCAACATATCCTCATGCCTTTCAGACATGGCAATAGTTTTGACTGTATATTTGTGTAATCAAATTCCTTCATGCACGTAGCAGCAGATGACATCACTCCGCTGCCAAATACAGGAAGTAAAACTTTGTAAAGTTTCTCAGCAGCAACAAACAAAATGCAACAAAATGCAGGTTAGTTTTATTTGTAACATTATTCTGTTAACACGGCATTTACACAGATAGTCTGAAGTTATGAATGATTTGCCTCGGGTGTTCTCTGGAGTGGTTAAGATTGATTTTAACGACAGGCTAGCAGATTTCTATTGACTCGCACTAGCATTAGCATCAGTGACCTCCTGGAACTAGAATAACCGAATGAAATACGTTGAAACTGTCTCCAGTGATAAGTAGTATCCTGGCTCACTTGTAAATGGTGGGGACTGGGTAGCCTAGTGGGAGCGTCGTGGGCTTTGGCGCCGAGGACCCGGGTTGGAGTCCCCGACACGACCCCCAGGTGAACCACTGTGGACCCCTGAGCAAGGTCCTTAACCCCACCAACTGCTCCCCGGCACTTCAAGTAGCAGCCCACTGCTCTCTGATACTACTATACAGAGATGGGTAAAATGCAGTAGCTATTGCCTTGGGGATCTTACCAGAATAACAAAAAAAAAAATAATAAAAATAAGGCCCTATGTCAAAAATCCTGAATTGCCCCTTTAGATTATGAAGAAGAACATGTCACAGAAAAAGGAGGATGGTGGACATCTTGTCCAGCATCTTGTATCATGTCTTCTTGGCATGTGGCTAAACAATAAACCCCGCGTAGATTTAAACATGGAGCTGTTCCCGCCTTGTTCTGAGTTAGAAATGATCTAATCAACCTTTTCTTTCAGTGCCACTCTGACACCGCTGAGTCAATAATCTTCTCTTACATAATTCTGGTGTTGATAACACGTCAGCAGGAGGACGTATCTTGGATGGTTTATCGTCTTCTGGTGCCAGCTGTCTCACTAAACCAAACCAAGGTCAGAGCTGTGTGAACTCTCCGCTTGCAAAGACACATTTGGCCAATTTCCTTTTTAATTACTTTGTCAATAGATTTACTCGTTTATCCTTTATTCATTATTCTCTTGGTAATCCTTTATTTTCCGCAGCAGTTCTTAGTGCAGAGTCACACAGGAAGTGGTGCCTCTTGCCAATCAGTGGATTGCAGCGTGTCCGGTTCCGCCAGTTTGGGTCAGTGCGGTCAGACTGGTATCCCAATGGAAGGCTTGGGTCAGATATTCTGGAACCCGTTGTAGTTATTGTCTGTAGACATGCAGAAAAATGCGGACTGATCCGTACCGCACTGTCCTGTATCGTACCGACCCGGACTGTACTGATCATACTGACCTAGACGGTCCCAACCGTACAAACACAGACCGTCCTGACCCGGACCGTCCCGACCACAGCAAACCAGACCATCCTGACCTGTATCGTACCGACCCGGACCATCCTGACCTGTATCGTACCGACCCAGACCATCCTGACCTGTATCGTACACCGACCCAGACCGTCCGGACCATCCTGACCTGTATCGTACCGACCCAGACCATCCTGACCTGGACCGTCCTGACCGTACCGACCCAGACCATCCTGACCCGGACCGTCTTGACAATACCAACCTAGATGGTCCTGACCACACCAACCCAGACCGTCCCGATCGTACCGATCCCGACCCAGACTGACCTGTATCGTACCGACCCAGACCGTCGCGACCCGGACTGACCTGTATCGTACACCGACCCAGACCGTACCGACCCAGACCGTCCGGACCCAGACTGACCTGGATCGTACCAACCTAAACTGTCCCGACCCAGACCGTCCTGACCCCGACTGACCTGTATCATACTGACCCAGACTGTCCCGACCCGGACTGACCTGTATCGTACTGACCTAGACCGTCCTGACCTGGACTGTCCTGTATTGTACCGACCCAGACTGTCCCGACCCAGACTGACCTGTATCGTACCGACTCAGACCGTCCTGACCCAGACTGACCTGTATCGTACCGACCCAGACTGGACTGACCCGGACTGACCTGTACCATGCAACCCGGACTGTCCTGTATTGTACTGACCCAGACTGTCCCGACCCAGACTGACCTGTATTGTACTGACCCAGACTGTCCCGACCCGAACTGACCTGTATTGTACCGACCCAGACTGTCCCGACCCAGACTGACCTGTACCATGCGACCCAGACTGCCTGGACCTGGACTGTCCTGTATTGTACCGACCCAGACTGTCCCGACCCAGACTGACCTGCATCGTACTGACCCAGACTGACCTGTACCATGCGACCCAGACTGTCCCGACCCGGGACTGACCTGTATCGTACCGACTCAGACCGTCCTGACCCAGACTGACCTGTATCGTACTGACCCAGACTGTCCTGACCCAGACTGACCTGTATCATACTGACCCAGACTGTCCCGACCCAGACTGACCTGTATCGTACTGACCCAGACTGTCTGACCCAGACCCCACCTGCATCATACTGACCCAGACTGTCCTGACCCAGACTGAGGGCTGTATCGTACCGACCCAGACTGTCCTGACCCAGACTGACCTGTATCGTACCGACTCAGACCGTCCGGACCCAGACTGACCTGTACCATGCGACCCAGACTGCCTGGACCCGGACTGTCCTGTACCATGCGACCCAGACTGCCTGGACCCGGACTGTCCTGTACCATGCGACCCAGACTGTCCCGACCCAGACTGACCTGTATCGTACGACTCAGACCGTCCCGACCCAGACTGACCTGTACCATGCGACCCAGACTGCCTGGACCCGGACTGTCCTGTACCATGCGACCCAGACCGTCCTGACCCAGACTGACCTGTATCGTACTGACCCAGACTGTCCCGACCCAGACTGACCTGTATCGTACTGACCCAGACTGCCTGGACCCAGACTGACCTGTATCGTACCGACCCAGACTGCCTGGACCCAGACTGACCTGTATCGTACTGACCCAGACCATCCTAACCCCGACTGACCTGTATCATACTGACCCAGACTGTCCCGACCCGGACTGACCTGTATCGTACTGACCCAGACTGTCCCGACCCAGACTGACCTGTACCATGCGACCCGGACTGACCTGGACCCGGACCATACTGACCTGTTAACAGAGCTTGTGACGTTTTGGATGTCGTAGGTTTTAAGATCTCATGAAAAGCTCTAAACTTGTGCCGCCTGCAGATGGTTTTATTTTCTCCTCCGAACTTTTCCCATCATGGACGAGCATTCCTTCCCTCAGGCGGCCGGCCACTCTTATCCCGATGCTCACAAACACAGTTTGATGAGGTGGAACAGAAAAGGTCATTTAACAAACAGTCATATAGACGATTGCTCGCAGCGCGGACAGCTGCAGGTAGAACATCATCATCATCTGAGACCGGCACGGTTCTGTGATGCGCCAACTCTGACATCTTATCTGAACTTGTATTGGACTTCAGCTAAACTCCTTAAACCTTCGACGGCCTAATATGTGCATGTGGGGCTCATTTATCATCAGCTGCTCGCTTTGATAGAGTGGAGTAATGAGATATCAATACCAGCACGGGGAAGAAAGGGAGCAGCCACAGAGGCCAGTCGGCCAGTATTACTTTCCTATTAATAAACATTATATCCTGGAAGAGGATAAACAATGGATTAGCTTGGTTTGCTCTGCAGAGACCATAATTATACCACTGTTGATCAAAGTAAGAGGCTGAGTGTTTGTGTGTTGTATGTTAAAGAGATCTAGTGAAACAAAGCCGTGGGGAATGTGGGGCATGCAGGGAATCAGAAAGGAGCGTGTCCCTTTTCCGATCTTGTTTTAATCTCTTCTTTTTGTACCTTAAATCTTCCACCTGCATATCAATTTCAACAGGGAGATCATTGATGTCTCCTATTAAACTATTAGGTTTTCAAATAAATGAGTCAATATTTGAAAATCATATCTAAAGTTTCCCAAATCAATCTTTGCTTATAGCTTCGATAAACGTTGAAGGGCTTCCTTTGCCCCTTCTTCCACTCATGTTATCACTTCTGTTGGGAATGACAAGATCAGTTTAATGATCTGATACCATAAATGGAAATTTATGTACAAATAGGCTCCAGGAGGGTAAACAAAACTAATACCTGCTTAAAGAGTAAACCCTCTTACATTTCTAAGGCTGATGTGTCGAGACATAATAATCGATCTGATCTTCATCAGGTCTCAGAACGACAAATGCATATTTAACAAAAACTGAGCCAAGTTCCTGAGGAATGCAGGTACGGTAGCAGCCAGGTGCTGCTCATCAGTGCACTCAATAAAATGATCAATGCGAGCGTCTTTATGAAAGCAGGAGTAATTCATGGTCTGCAAAGGAGGAAAGACACCAGCACCGATTCTCCAGAAGCAACCGTTGCTTCCCATCAGTCTGGGAAGCGTTGCAAGGTCACTTACAACCTACTGGAGTCCATCGTTCAATAGAAGATGATCAAACATCCAAGATGCCAGGATCTTCAAGGAGTAGATGTCCCAGGAGGTTTAGTCAAAGATCAGACCATCGGATCTCCATCTCAGACCGTCCAGACCATCGGATCTCCATCCTCAGATTCCGTCCAGACCATCGGATCTCCATCTCAGACCATCCAGACCATCAGATCTCCATCTCAGACCCGTCCAGACCATCAGATCTCCATCTCAGACCGTCCAGACCATCGGATCTCCATCTCAGACCCTCCAGACCATCGGATCTCCATCTCAGACCCTCCAGACCATCAGATCTCCATCTCAGACCCTCCAGACCATCAGATCTCCATTTCAGACCCTCCAGACAATCAGATCTCCATCTCAGAACATCAGAATCTCCATCTCAGACACTCCAGACCATCAGATCTCCATCTCAGACCCTCCACACCATTGGATCTCTACACATCAGACCCTCCAGACCATCAGATCTCCATCTCAGACCATCTAAACCATCAGATCTCCATCTCAGACCATCAGATCACCATCTCAGACCATCAGATCTCCATCTCAGACCATCCAGACCATCAGATCTCCATCTCAGACCATCAGATCTCCATCTCAGACCCTCCAGACCATCCAGATCTCCATCTCAGAACATCAGATCTCCATATCAGACCCTCCAGACCATCTAACATAAGCAATCTGTACTGTTACTACTTGATACAGCAATTCTAAGTTTGCTGGAGTGCCATCTCAAACCTGGACCTGCTGGTGGAAACTGGGCTACAGGCGTGACTTTGACTCCCCCATTTATAGCAGTTTTTTGGCATTTGGCTACATCTGTAGTCTGTGGCTGCCAACATAAACTCCAAAAGACTGCTGTTTTTCTTTCTGATAGAAACATTTGACCTTCCTGGTAAGAAAGCAAAGAAAACCAAAGACAGAAACGTTCATTTGGTCCACAGACTCCTGGGTGGAGCTGAGACCTGAGCCATGTCCGTCCACACCAGAGTGAAACTCTTCTTTTCTGCCACAGACTCGGTGCAGGATTCAGTAAATACTTGTTAGCATTCCCCTCACTTGGACAAGTCTTCTGGTACTTCTTGTTCATCAGCCACTTTACATTCAGCTCAGAGAAAACATCCGGTCTCATCAATTAGAAAGTTCCCCGAACAGACGAGAGTTCTTGAAGACTTTGGACAGGGAGACTCTCCGGAGACAAAGTGATCAGATAAAGTTAGATGAAAGGTTCAGATCAGCTGCACAGTGAGCTGTCAGGGGGTTAGGGGGAAATAAAAGGCTTTGAATATTAAAGATCCCCTTTCATAGAAAAATGTACTTTCCTTTATTACTCTGCTTTCATTTTACTGGCTGATATCAGTCTGTGGAGGACCGTTTCCACGTTTCTCTGCTCAGTGGATTTCAAACTGAATTCAAGATCAAATGTTAAAATTACTGAACACCTATCAGTGTTTTTCCCAGAACCCAGTTGAAGTTTCTGTACTTTCACTTTTATTTTAGTCTTGTCTCATCCCGTCACGTAGATGAATTATTTTTGCTTTTCATGCTAGCTAGGGCTAGCATGAGGGTTGCACGTTTCCTCTTCCATAGCGAACAGGTGAGGCTCATCGAAGAACCACGCAGCTACTGGAGACGACACAAATAAGAGAACCTTTGGCGTTAGCTGTGTCGATTCGCTGCCAAATGCCCTGAGAGTCCAGACATTACTCTGTTTCCTAATGGTCCAGAAAGCTGCTCCGGAGCCAAGTGGTCGGGGCCGGGTCTAAATCTGCTGATGAGCTAGCCACCTCCGTTGCCTTGCATTTTATCTTTCCTTCCCTCCTCCTCAGCTCCTCCATCCTTCATCCGAGAGCCCCGACGGAGATGGGACCATGTCATCCCAGTATCTCATCATTAACTTCCACCAACACCGGGAGCAGAATGGATAGCCTCGTTTCCTGTGTGTTACACCGGGAATGGGCTTTAATGGAGGGCCTTAAAGGAGGAGACGGGCTGGGCGGGAGCGCGTCAGTGTCATCCTCCTCTGTGGGTTTATGACACTGTGAAGGGAAACCTGCAGAAGCTGAGATTGTTCCAGAACAAAAAAACCCAAAACGCACAGATGAGAAAAATCATTGTCAATTTAATATCACTGATTCTACTTAAATGTGTTTACTTTCTCTTTAAAGGTACGCGAAGAAAAACTTTTACTTTCAATAAAAAGGATTGAAAAGTGGAAGAAGCACAAGAAAAAAAAATTTCTATTTTACTTTTCTGATTTGTAATTGCAGCTTCTAATAGTTTGCATTTTCTAAATATTGATTGCAATCTTCATTTTTTTTGTGTATTACTCATTTGTTAATGTAAAACTAAAGAGCACAAATCAAGGCAGGGCAACAAACAGATTACATCTGACTGGGCCAAAGGGTGTCAGAGGGTGATGAGTTTGTTTAGGTGAATCAGTTTAACTAAGCATGAGCTAAAATTAAATAATTACATCCAGGATTACAAAGCAGGTGGGACCAGACCGGAACCAGACGTTCCACCAATACAGAACATCTGGAGCATCATGAAAGCAGAGAATCCAGCAACCAAAGTCCAAGGCAGATGAACCGCTAGAATCCCCAATCAGGCCAGGATGAGACCACATTCCTCTCCGAAAACTTCTAAAACTGATGCTCCTCACTTTCCAGAGATGAAGAGGAGGAGAGGATACACCATGTTAAACGTCACCCTGGAACTACTTTTTACAGACGCGTTACTACCGATGGTAAACGTCACCCTGGAACTGCCACACACAGACGCGTTACTACCGATGGTAACGTCACCCTGGAACTACTTTTTACAGACGTGTTACTACACAATGCTAAACATCACCCTGGAACTACTTTTTACAGACGTGTTACTACACGATGGTAAACATCACCCTGGAACTACTTTTTTATTGACGTGTTACAACTCGATGGTAAACTAACATGGAACTACTTTTTACTGACGTGTTACTACAGGATGGCAACCTTAACCCTGGAACTACTTTTTACAGGCATGTTACTACACGATGGTAAACGTCACCCTGGAACTACTTTTTACAGACGTGTTACTACACGATGGTAAACGTCACCCTGGAACTACTTTTTACAGACGTGTTACTACACGATGGTAAACATCACCCTGGAACTACTTTTTACAGACGTGCTGATTTCATCAGATTAACCATCAGTCAATATTTTTCTTGAAATGTTTCCAAAGTATCTTCATCTGATATCTTTATATTCTCCAATATGTTGATGAGATTCTGCTTTTATTTGCATGTTTACTCTGATATGCATCAGACCAGACTTTTAACTTTCCAGAAAAGTATTCCAGAAAAGCAGCAGAAGTTAGGTTCAGAATTATTAGTTAGAGATATTGAAGTCCAGATTATCATCTTTGGTCTCATTTAGGCTCTTTAATCTCTGGAAGATTTGATCCCAACATCAAGATATCAAACAAAAGCCTACCACATGATGATGAAAGTAAGAAAATTAATAACCTGGTCATGGGGACACTTCTTGAAGCCGGGTTTGTTCCTTTTGCTTACATCAGTCTAAATAAAAAACTACCTTGTTCAACTCAGCCCTTTCACGGTGTTATTGGGGCACTTGACAATCACTCATCTTTATTTGAGAGTGTATCCTTCATTACTGGCTCTCTCATCAGGCACTTAAGGACCCACGAGTGTGTGCTGATAAGATTGATGAGGGCTCATCAGGGTCTGGCAATCACTAAACTTTCTTTTCATTTCTCGCCGTCTCCGACTCACTTCATCTATCATGCTGTAAGTTCCCCCAAGTTCTATTTTTGTACATGCAGATTATCAGTCAGGTGAGGCTGCTTCACATCCACTCTGCAGCAACTTTCTGCTACCCGATAAGCACAGGAGAAAGTTTAACCCGACATGGTGGAAAGTTTGAGCTGCACAGCTCAGCAGGTATGAGAAGAAGCAACAGCGGGAAGCCAGACTCCACACCCGCATCCCGACTTGAAAAGCAATTGGATTCACACCTGCTGGAGAACAGACTCACCGTCAGGAGCTGAACTGTAGCATCGTTCAGATATTAACATGTTTTCAGATTCATCAGTCTCATTTATTGCAGAGTTACTCCCAAAAAAGTCGATGAGCTCAGTGAAGTGATGAGAGAAACAGTCCCGAATGTGATCAGCGTGGGCGTCTCTCTGATAAAGAAACTGAACCGAAACAAACTTTTAATCAAAGAGAAAAACTGCTTTACTGTTTTATGTCTCATCATCTGAGCATCTTATACTTCATCAGGTCCGCCGTCTGGATCCTGGATCCTGTTTCAGTTTCATGTTTTTATTCCATATCTCCAGTGTTTCCTCAGCTGGGGCTGGCCCTGGTTGGGGCGTCTGTGTCCCGTGGTGGGAATCGGTTTTCGTGGGGGGTGTGGGGGGGGGGGGGGGGGGGGTGTCCGCGCTGGCTTGTGGAGAGTTGTGCTCCCGTATGGAGGCGTCCAGTCCCGGACCGTGGGCCTAATGTCCCAAATGCAGTCGGCCTCCTGTGATGTTTGCTGACCTGGTTCCTCCACATTCAGCCACGTCTCATGTATGCTCATATTATCTCTGAGTGCGTGAGAAGGTGGGGAATTTTGCTCCATACTGACATGAGAATACACCGTGATGAGAATCTCCCGTTCCATCTCATGGTGATGAGAATCTCCCGTTCCACCTCATTGTGATGAGAACCTCCCGTTCCACC
>JALJCO010000836.1:0-45553 GCA_023101725.1 Atherinomorus stipes | reverse complement strand
GGGCAGCATTTATTTTCATTAATGACTTACAAAATACTACAAACACATTTTTAAATGCTTTCTCATTAGGAAGAGATTTTATGAAACGACATTTATGAATATAAAATTTGGTAGCAGAGCAGTATAATATTAAATATTCTATTATTTAATTATTTATTGAAATTCCATATTAAATCTCTGTCCAAAAAAAGGGTCTAATTGAAGAGAGTTTGATGTTAACCAGTTATGTATATCCATCCAAAGATTACGTACAACCTTGCATTCAAAAGACAAATGTTCTGTTGATTCCAGCGATGATTTACTAATGAAAGCGTTACTAAATGGTTTATTTTGGAAACACGTTTACTTCAGGTCGCTTTGTTCCGGTTCCTGCTGTCATATGAATGACTGCGCGCGAGACGCCAGTCAGAGTCAGACCACCGGGACTCACCCTAGAAAGCCAAAATAGAGCAAAGTCAGGGCTAGCTCGGGCAGCATTTGTAGTCCTGCGGGGCTAGCTCGGGCAGCATTTGTAGTCCTGCGGGACTAGCTTGGTAGCATTTGTAGTCCTTCCGGGCTAGCTTGGCAGCATTTGTAGTCCTGTGGGTCTATGTTGGTAGCATTTGCATTTGCAGCATGGGTCCGGGCAGCGCTACCTCCGGGGTTCAGCCTCTCCTCCTGAAGCTTCATGAGTCGCTCGCGGACGAAGACAAACGCGCAGCAGCGCTGAAATGTCACGACCTCATCGGTGATTTGGGCCAGGAGTGCATGCTAACAACCACCGAGGGGGAGCTGGGTAAGAAATGGACCGAACCGAGCCTCATTCACAGTCCAGCAGTTTAACTTGGTCCTGTTGTCGTTGTTTACAGATTTTAGGTGTTTATTTATCTGTTCGTCCCGCTAAAAACACTTTTATAACTCCGGTTCGGTCTGATTACTTGTATCCTTCCGCAAAACTGTGAACGGGTGATATCCCTCCGAGCACAACACGGAGTCACGTGACTTTTACCACCTGGAACACGTGCAGCAGGTGTTACAGATAAACATGTTTCCTGTTGATACGATCCCTCGATATAAGATATCTACGATGTCATCAGTTTATGGTACTTTTTGGTATCGGTATCGATCCTTTTTGACAGCATTCTAGTACATTGATAAATTAATGATGAGGGTAAACCATGAAATATAAATAAAACGTAGGAACTTAATGGTTGTCAATGGTTATAAATTATTATAGAATATATTAAAATGTACTTTAAAACAAAAATGAGATGAAACAAATACTTTAAATTAAATAAGAGAGTACACAATATAACATTTTAATAGATAAGTGGGCTTTTATTTGATTTTGGGAACTTTTGAATTTTCTTTTTCTCAAAAATAAAATGTCACTAAAAAATTAAATGTCACAATACATTGCCACATCTGCCTTACCTGAACTGCCATCCTTCTGTGAGTCAAAATCTGAATTTATTGATATACACTAAGATTTTATTTAAAAAGTGGTTCTTTTGTCATATCCCATAGAAACAGTTTTTAGCTAACTTTGCAAAAATTGTAGTTAGCATAAATAATTTTTTAGCTAGTTAGATCTGTACAATGTTTTTATATGAATCTGAAGTTTTTACACAAAGTCTTTAAATATCTATAAACTACAAGCTGTTTGGTAATGACATGTAATAAAATATCATGACTTGTCAGTATAAATGAGGAGAAAAACTCTGTTCCAGTATTTAAACGTCCATCTTCCTTCTGTCAAGCGTGTGCTGGAGTTGCAGCAAAAACTGACACAATTAAAGAATCAGATTTAAAATAAACTTTATTGATCTAAAAATGTTTAACGTGGTGGTAATGACTGCAATATTAAGGGACAGATGTACACCACCGGTCAAAAGTTTGGGATTCAATTCAAATTTATTTATAGCACAATTGAAAATAAACTGTTGACCAATATTCTTCACAACATAATAAAACCCAATAAAATCAAACATCAAAGCAACATACAAAAACACATAAGAGCAATAAATCACTTTTGTCTTTATTTAAAAAGATAAAATTTGCGCCTCTTGGAGACAGTTCTGCAGCGAGTTTACAGCAGATCTGCTGTCTGTTGTAGACACGGGAAGGTAAATCTGGATATCGTCTGCAAGGCTGTAAAACTGGACGTTATATTTCCTAAAGATGGTGCCCAGCAGAAGCAGATAAAGAGCGAAGAGGATGGGTACTAATATTGACCCCTGGGGGACACCACAGTTTAAAGGAGACACTGAGGAAGAAAACCGGCTTAAGTTTACAGAAAAACTCCTACCAGAGAAATGGTATATAGTATATCTATATTAGGACTGTAAGTGTTAATGGCTGACAGCCTTGTTAATGATTTATCACCTAAATCTGGGTGTTGTGTATTAACACTAGGGATGGGCGATATGGACTAAAAAATGTATCACGATAATTTCTCTTATTTATCACGGAAACGATAAATGACGATAAAAGCTATCAGCAAAATATTTTGTATTATAAATCTGTCACTAAATTCTGTCTTGAAAGCCCTACAAAATACCAGAAGCCACTTAACTATATCAATTAAGTTCAAGTAGTACACCTGTATTGCAAAACTGTAGTGACACCAATCAAACAAGTCTGAAATATGAGAGACCAAACTCCACATTTATTCAAACGATGCAAACAGCAAAACTAACTTTGCTTATTAAAAAAACCAAAGTAAAACACAACCTGGTAAATTGTCATCTCACGATAAAAACGATAAATTCAAATTGTTATTGTGGGGAATTTCTTTGACGATATATCGCACACGATAAAATATCGCCCATCCCTAATTAACACCGTAGTATCCTGGTACTTGTACTGGTAGATATGGAAGTATTGATCCGTCCACCAGACCTGAGTCCCAGGACACAGTCAGTCCTGGGTACCTGGTCCAGTTCAGACCTGAGTCGGGTCCACAGTTCCTGTCCATACAAGCGGACTGAGGACGCAGCTCAGGACGGTCTCTTCTGTCTCCAGCTCTGCAGGCGTCCCTGCTGTTCTCCAGAGACTCGGGACTCCTGGTCTTCCTCAGGAAGTCGGTGGCCATGGACGAGGTAAGCATCACGTGTCCTCCGTCCTGCACCAGACCCTCGCGTGTTGACACAAACCTGTCTTCCAGCTGCGGGACACGCGTGTGGAAGTCCTGGTGTTCCTGGAGAAGTTTTTGGACAAAGTGTCTCCGCGGGTGAAGGGCTGGGAGAAGACGTACGCCTTGGACATCAGGGTGGGTCCTGACGGCGGTTCTGGACTGGTGTCCAGGCAGCGGATGCTCTGATCCGTGTTCCCGTCTACCACTAAACGTCTCTGGTCTCTGGTTCTGCAGGACGCATGTATGACCGTCTACACCAAGGACAAGGCCGCCAAAACCCGCACCCCCGTCCTGGAGCTGCTCGTCAAGGTAGGTGTCTTAGTGGACCAGAGGTGGGTCCGAGGAGTCCCCCTGAGCCTGGAGACCTCGGTCTGGAGACAGGGCGGGCACGGTTCTGGGACACAGTCGGTCACGTGACGGCGGTGGGATCAGGTCCTGCTTCAGGAAGAGACCTGTTCACTCTGAAGCTGCTGTCACCGGTGGCTGCCGCTGATCTTCATCATCATCATCATCGTCATCATCATGGGTGTGTGTGCAGGTCCTGAAAACCACCAAGGCCTCCAGCGTGGCCGCAGACTTCAGGATCGGTGACGTCTTCAGCCGGTTCTACGGCGAGCTGTGTCAGAAGTCCCGGCTGGCGGATTCAGGTGAGTGATGATGTCATAGTGATGATGTAATCCTGGCTGGAAAACACCAGCTCAAGTCAAGGCTGGAAGATTTAGATGAGTGATGATGTCATCCTGGTAGATTCAGATGAGTGATGATGTCATCCTGGTAGATTCAGGTGAGTGATGATGTCATCCTGGTAGATTCAGGTGAGTGATGATGTCATCCTGGTAGATTCAGGTGAGTGATGATGTCATCCTGGCGGATTCAGGTGAGCGATGATGTCATCCTGGTAGATTCAGGTGAGCGATGATGTCATCCTGGTAGATTCAGGTGAGCGATGATGTCATCCTGGTGGATTCAGGTGAGTGATGATGTCACGCTGGCGGATTCAGGTGAGTGATGATGTCATCCTGGTGGATTCAGGTGAGTAATGATGTCATCCTGGTAGATTCAGGTGAGTGATGATGTCATCCTGGCGGATTCAGGTGAGTGATGATGTCATCCTGGCGGATTCAGGTGAGTGATGTCATCCCGGCTGGAAAACACCTCTTCCAGACTCATCATTTCTGCAATTTCAAAATGATTTTTAACGACAACTGTAAATATTTTGTTACATTTTGACTCCTCTTTTGATGTCTTAAATTATTTTAATGTTTTTACTGATTTTATTTATTTTTTATTTGTGTTCCCCTCCCCCACTTGCCCTACGGGTGCCTATAGCACCTGCCAGGCCGGCATTGTAAATAAGAATCTTGTTCTTAATGTCTTTGCCTGGTTAAATAAAGGTTAAATAAAATAAATAAATCATTCCTGTCCTCTCCCTGTTCAGTTCTGGGGAAGATCTACGAGCTGCTGGGAGTTCTGGCAGAGGTCCATCCCAGCGAGATGGTCAACAACTCCGACAAACTCTACCGGGCTTACCTGGGGGAGCTGAAGGAGCAGGTCAGTTCCAGAGATTTGGACGATGCAGGACATTCCTCCAGATTTAACCCTGAAACCACCTCCGTCACCAGCAGCATCTCAGGAGCGGTCGCGTATATCTGAGGTTTTCCAGCGTTTCTATCCGTCCAGCAGGTTTATAATCCAGCCACTAACCGTTTACTCAGACACTATCTGGTAAACCCACAATGATCCATGATAACACCATTATTTATCCCATCTTCATCATAAAAACATCACTTTCATCACTGTGTTGCTAAGAGACCTCTATTTAGACCTGGACATGATGATGAAGACATTTCCTGTCCAACTTTCCACCAATCAGAGAGCTTAGATTGACAGTAACATCCAATCAGGAGCAGCCAAAGATCAATAAGTGAGCAGAAAGTTCTGTGTGAGTCTGAAAAGAAGAAAATAATGGTCCTCTGTGGCTGGAATTAAGAAAGAAGAGCTTTCTGCTGCAGCTGAGTTGGAGTTGGTTTTGTAGGGAAATGGTAGCAGAAATAACTGGAGATGAGGAAAAATGGAAACATGGAAATAGTTTCTGTTGTAAGTAAGTAAAATTAATTTATAAAGCGCTTTTCACATATAAAATCACAAAGTGCTGTCAGCTGTTGGAGCCGGACACCACAAATGTAACGCATCACAGCCGCACTGACTCCACCACAGATGCTCTGCATCGCACTGTTTCATTAATGTTAATGAACTCATTAAATTCATGCTGATGTAGACCAACACCACACCTCGACTGGAAACAAATCTTAGTGCTGTACTGATGTAGCGGAATTATGCTCATGGTGTTCAAACCCCACTCGGTAAAACTTAATTCATTCATTCATCCATCGATGGATGAATGAATGAATATCCATCTTTGCACCATCTCTGAATATTCTTTCTCTCAGAATTCCTCCCACCATCTGCGCACCAGCATCACAGGATCTTCTAAAAGTGGGCAGGCCATTTGTCAAGGTCGCTGATTGGTCAGGGGGGGTGGTGCTTTTATACTGGTGGTGATCTCTTATCCAGAACTGAACCAAGTCCGGACCAGGTTAGGGGTTCAGCATAAGTTACCGTGGAGAAAAAACCCGATCAGAAGTGAAGCAGCATCGTAGGACGAAAAACCCTGAAGTTACCTCCATAAGAGAAAATCCCGCTTCGTAGTACAGGGCCCTGAGGTATCTCCTTTTGGCCACCCCTGTGTGAGTAATGAACTCACCCTGGCCCCCCCAGTGAAAAATTTCTGGCTCCGCCACAGCCTGTAGACTGACAGGGGTGAAGGTGGACCACGAGCACCTGGAGCTGATACCAGGTTAAAACTTTTCAAGGGCGGGCTAATGCTGGCCCTGATGTCTTTCACTTTGATAACGAAGAAGTTAAAAAAGTTGTTAGAGTCCTCCTGTGTGTGCACAGGTACATGTGGAGGTTTCAGTGGTATCAAACAGAACCTTTGGACTTTTCTTACTACATGAAACAAAGTTAGAGAAGCAAGCACGCTTTATCATATCAATGAGCTCCAGCAGCATTTCTTTAAGATGGAGTCTATGGACCTCTAGTTTGGTGGCTTTCCATAAACGCTCAACTTTACGGCAGCTTCTCCTGAAGCTACAAATGGCGTCAGTCGTCCACGGACGAGCTTTTGTATTTAAACATGATGCGTTTTTAACAGGTGCCAAAGGAAGTTGTGTGTTTGTGTCAATGGCTGAAAGCCAAGACTGAGAGATGATATGCAGGTGAGAAAAGGCTGCTGCTGATCTGCTGGAATTTCTACAAAGTTCTGTTAGGAATAAACTCTGGTTCTGGTTGGTCTTCATGCTGCTGTATCAATCTAAGCAGAAATAAACGGGTGTGAAAGGTGCTGGAGTTTTAAGGGTTAAAGACGTGGACATTACTGGTGTCTCTGTCTCTCTCAGATGACGTCTTCGACTAGAGAACCCCGCCTCCTGGTGGTGGCTGGATGTCTGCGAGGAGTCACCGCCCTCATGGTCAACTTCACCAAAACCATGGACGAAGGTCCGTCTCTGTCTGTCCCACGTCCCCCATTTGTCCTCTAGGGTGAAACCGGTGTGTATTTCCCTCTGCAGACCCAGCGACATGCCGGGAGATCTTCCAGTACGCGGTGAAGGCCATCACGCCGCAGGTAAACACACCAGCATCATGCAAGGAACACGCCAGCAGCACGCCAGCAGCACGCTAGGTACATGCAAGGAACACGCCAGCAGCACGCTAGGAACATGCTAGGAACGCACCAGCAACACACTAGGAACACACCAATAACACACAAGGAACACGCCAGCAACATGCAAGGAACACGCCAGCAGCACGCTAGGAACATGCTAGGAACGCACCAGCAACACACTAGGAACACACCAGCAACACGCTAGGAACACACCAGCAACACGCTAGGAACACACCAGCAACACGCTAGGAACATGCAGGCAACATGCAAGGAACACGCCAGCAGCACGCTAGGAACATGCTAGGAACGCACCAGCAACACACTAGGAACACACCAGCAACACGCTAGGAACATGCCAGCAACATGCAAGGAACACGCCAGCAGCACGCTAGGAACATGCTAGGAACGCACCAGCAACACACTAGGAACACACCAGCAACACGCTAGGAACACACCAGCAACACGCTAGGAACATGCCAGCAACATGCAAGGAACACGCCAGCAGCACGCTAGGAACATGCTAGGAACGCACCAGCAACACACTAGGAACACACCAGCAACACGCTAGGAACATGCCAGCAACATGCAAGGAACACGCCAGCAGCACGCTAGGAACATGCCAGCAACATGCAAGGAACACGCCAGCAGCACGCTAGGAACATGCTAGGAACGCACCAGCAACACTCTAGAAACACACTAGCAACATGCCAGCAACACACAAGGAACACGCCAGGACACGCCAGCAACACACCAGCAACATGCTAGAAACACGCCAGCAACATGCTAGAAATACACCAGTAAAACGCCAGCAACATGCTGGGAACATGCTTGTAACGTGCCAGCAACATGCTAGGAACATGACAGCAACATGCTAGGAACACCCCAGCAACACGCTAGGGACATGCCAGCAACACGTTAGAGACACACCAACAAAATACTAGAAATATGCCAGCAACACGCTAGGAACACGCCAGCAACACACTAGAAACACGCCAGCAACATGCTAGAAATACACCAGTAACGCACTGGGAACATGCTAGCAATACACTTGGAACATGGCAGAAACATGCTAGGAACACGCCAGCAACACACTAGGAACACGGCATGTACATGCTAGGAAAAAGCCAGCAACACGCTAAGAACACGCCAGCAACACGCAAGGAACAGGCCAGCAACACACTAAGAAAACACCAACAACCTGCTAGGAACACGGCAGTTGCATACAAGGAAAAAACCAGCAACACGCCAGCAACACACCATCATGTCTGTCCTGGTCTTCGTCTCACCTCCACTTGCTCTGTTTTAGGTGGACATGAATCGCTACGCCGTCACATTTGGTGAGTGGACGTGTCCAGCTGGACATGCAGGACGTCTCCGTGATCTGAGGTGTCTCTGACGTCTGTCCACAGCTGGACTGCGGCTGTTCTCCAGACACGCGTCCCAGTTCAGCAGCTGTCTCCTGGACCAGTACCGGACCCTGTTCCAGACCATGTCCCAGCTCTGTGGACACATCAACGCTGAGATGAAGAAGACCAGCTACAGCGCCCTGGAGGCCTTCCTCAAGCAGGTCAGTCCCGGCCCGGCTGTCCCGGTCCAGCTGTCCCGGATGGACCGGGTCCCACCGGAGACCGACCCTGTCCTGGTGTCCCGCAGGTCTCCGTGCTGGTCTCTGACAACGTGGACGAGCACAAACCCAAACTGAAGTTCTTCATGCAGAAGTTCTGCAGCATCATCAGAGCCATGGAGTCCTCGCACAAGGAGCTGTCCATCGCTGTCCGCGGATACGGGTTCTTCGCTGCGGTAGGACGTCCTTCTCACCTTCATCATCATCATCACCATCAGTGTTATCTGAGGGAGATTCAGTCACTAGTCTGACTAAAGTGCTGAACAGAATAAAACAGAAATAAAAACAGAAAAAAAACATCAGCACATAAACACACAAAACCAAAAACACAGATGACACTCTCCAGCTGGGTGGAAGTTCAGTCGGATTGCAGATCTGATGGTTAGATCACCTCCACATTTTAGGTTTTTAGGTTCTAGTGGCCGTCAGGAGCATCTGGGGTGAATTCCAATTCCTGTCTTTAACCCTCAATCTCGAACAAGCGCAGTCCTGCGAAGTGCAAGTGCTGTCCTGATTCTCACAACGTTAAGTTGAGGCAAGTTTGAGGCCGAATATCCTCAAGAGATTCTGAGATTCTCCGCATCACCTTGTGATTAGGGCTACCCAGAATGAAAACAAAGTATTTTAATAAGTTAAATGGTTAATGGAGGTATGAATATTAGGAAAACCATTGTATCATCTTAGTTTAGGCCCATGTTATAGATTAGTTACCTCATTGTTACAGAACATTTATTTTTATTTTACGATTTTTTTGTCAACAGCGGCCGGTGCGGTCAAGCCATGTTGCTATCGTTTATGCTAGTTAACTTTACAAAATGGTAATTTTTCTTGGTGCTGATGTCGATTCATCACGATAACAGCCTGCATAACGTACTTGTGCCGATAATGGTATAAGACGACGGGGCTGTTGTAATCTCCCGTAGCTGCAGAGTTGGCTAATGATAGTTCTGTTTCGTTCCTTAATGACTGCCAGTGGCAGTACACAAGGTGGACATGTCTCCTCGCGCTCCTCGTAGATCGAGTCCTGATAACAAAATTACCCAAAAGTGCATTTTCGGTTTTTGGCTGAAAGTCATAAATCACAGAAACAGCACCGCCGAAACTTGTGATGATGCGGCAAACAACGCATCCAGCATGCGACTTCTGCACTTTGTGTTTTTATGTGAGAACATATTTAATTTCAGTCTTTCAGCAGCCAGTCAGTTATCAGCCTGTATATTAGTATTTGTTGTAGTAGTACTACATAAAAAGGCATTATGTAATGGACACATGAGTGGGGTCAAACTAAATATTTTGCTGTAATGTCAGTGGTAAATAAACATTTGGATACTTTTGTAATTAACTTATTGCAATATCTTGATTTTTAATTGAGGTTAGTACATATCGTAGCCAAAAATGCTATGGTTCTAATAACTGACATAATGATTTCTTTCGGGGTTTCGGTTTTCGTCCTTGGTTTGCTCTTTTTTTTCCCGGTTTCGGTCAGGCATTTTCATTTCAGTGCATCCCTAACAAATTGCATTGGCATTGTGGGTAAAACTTTGGGCATTGGAGGTAAACGCTACGACAACAAACGCACACAAACCCACTGCAGTTCTTCTAAAAATGTCTCGTGGTCAGACGTGGAGTGACAAGGAAGTAAAAGCTTTCATGGATATCTGGTCTGATGAAAGCATATCCAGCTCCTCATAAGTACGAACAACAATAACGTGGTTTTGTGGAGGAAACAGAAGTTATGAGAACCTTCTTGTTCGTTGTACGTCTTGTCCTCGCCTGCGGTGAATCTGAATGGAGCGCCACCTCTGACGAGATCAGGAACATTGTTCAGAAGGTTTGGCTTTGGCTACGGTGCAATGTGAACGCCATCTCGGTCCGGAAGACCACCCCCAGCCAAGCTGAGTCCCCAATCGGACTGAGACTATTGGACTATGCTTCCTGAATGCGCCCTTAAAAACAAGTTGTAAAAAAATCGGAGCAAGTACGCTAATATAACCATCCAACACATCTGACTCAACAAGAATTTCAGTTTTATCCCTGTTTAGCAGGAGAAAGTTCTGAGTCAGCCATAAATGTACTGCAGCAATGAGTCGGTGGACCCAGAGGACCTGGTCTGCAGTGGCACATAGATCTGCAGGTCGTCAGCAAAACAATGAAAAGGGATGCCAAACTTTTTAAAGATAGAACCCAACGGAACCAGATACAGAGAAAATAAAATGGGGCCCAGAATAGAACCCTGGGGGATCCCAAAGTTGAGAGGGGAGGCGGCAAAAAAGTACTGACCTAAACTGACAGAAAACTCCTGCCGGCTGGATATGACTGGAACCAGTTTTATGCTCCTCCAGGGAAACACCTTGTCCTGGTCTTCCCTGGGAGAGATGCTGGTCCTGGTCTTCCTGGGAGACCTCCGGCTAGGTTTTAAGGCGTCCTATGTCCAGGTCTTGGTTTACTCCAGCTGTATCTATATCTGTTTCTGTCCCCAGCCATGTGAACAGGTCTGTCCTCTTGTTTCTGTCCCCAGCCATGTAAGAAGGTCTGTCCCCAGGACGTGGACCTGATGTACGTGGAGCTGATCCAGCGCTGTAAGCAGATGTACCTGACGGAGTCGGACGGCGAGGACGACAGCTTCTACCAGCTGCCCAGCTTCCTGGACTCCATCGCCAGCGTCCTCATCCACCTGGATAAGGTAGAACCTCCACCGGTTTTCTGAGGACCACGTTGATCCAGAATCTGGACTGACGTGAACCCGTCCTCCAGGTTCCAGAGGTCTACACGCCGCTGCTGGAACGCCTCC
The DNA here is from genome assembly GCA_023101725.1 of Atherinomorus stipes. Lineage (NCBI taxonomy): Eukaryota > Metazoa > Chordata > Actinopteri > Atheriniformes > Atherinidae > Atherinomorus > Atherinomorus stipes. The sequence continues at coordinate 34,299 of JALJCO010000836.1, read as the reverse complement.
TGGTGGTTCAGATTGACAGCTTCCCTCAGTACAGCGAGAGGATGCAGACGGCCTGCAGTAGGTCCATCCTCAAGGTTCTGGTGGCCATGGCCTCCAAAGGACCGGTTCTCTGGACCTTCATCAGCTCTGTGGGTACGTAGACCTTCAGAAACCCAGACCACCATCAGAGTTTCATCTGGAGCAGAACTCCTGGTGACCAGCTGGAGTTCATCTGACCTGATGGAGACACGATGGAGCTCAGCAGCCTTGTTTATGTGTACTCACAAACACGCCCAACACGCATGCCCGACACACTCACCAACACGCCCAACACACTCACAAACACACCCAACTTTCATGCCCGACACACTCACCAACACGCCCAACACACTCACAAACACGCCCAACTTTCATGCCCGACACACTCACCAACACGCCCAACACACTCACCAACACGCCCAACTTTCATGCCCAACACACTCACCAACACGCCCAACTTTCATGCCCGACACACTCACCAACACGCCCAACACACTCACAAACATGCCCCACTTTCATGCCCGACACACTCACCAACACGTCCGACACACTCACCAACACACCTGATGCGACCGACACACACGCCTGACACACTCACCAACACGCTTGACAAATGATGGATGGATGGATGGATGGTGGATGATGAATTGACGGTGGATTGATGGATGATCGGTGGATGGTGGATGGATGAAAGTAGATTAATACCAGCAGAAGCAGGAGGTCTTGTCCAAGTCCACCTGTGACGGTCTGTCCCATTCCAGTCCACCAGGGTCTGATCCGGGTCTGCTCCAAACCCATCGTCCCAGCTGAGGTCAGACAGAATTTATCAGTTTCTGACATCTTCAGAGGAAAGATCTCGTTCCTCCTCTGAGACCGTCTTTCCCTCCTCAGGATCCAGACCGGGATCCCTCCGAGTCCTCTCAAGTCCGGACTGGGAAGTGGAACGTCCCCTCCAGTCCCAGCTACCTCCCTCTGTTCAGAGGACTCCTGGACTGTGACCAGCTCAAGGTACGTAGACCAGGTCCGACCTCAGCTGGACCAGGTAGACCAGGTCTGACCCCAGTTGGACCAGGTCTGCTGCAGGTAGACCAGGTCTGACCCCAGCTGGACCAGGTCTGCTGAGGGTAGACCAGGTCTAACCTCAGTTGGACCAGGTTTGCTGCAGATAGACAAGGTCTGACCCCAGCTGGACCAGATCTGACCTCAGCTGGACCAGGTCAGAGTCTTGTAGTTGTTGCTTGGTGGATTCTGTCCCTGCTGTAAACCTCCAGACCGTGACCCCCCACCATCCTGTCCTGGTCTCCTCCAGGACTCTGGGTTTTTGGACGGAGCATTTGAGGACCAAAATGCGGGTCTTGGGTCTCTGAGCCGTCTCCTCTATGACGAGTTGGTCAAGTCAACTCTGCGGATCGTGGAGAAGCTGGACTTGTCCGTTCAGAAGATCACGTCTGGAGAAGAGGTGAGGACTGGGTCAGGACCAGGGTTTGTGGTCCAGACTTTATCCTGATCTAACCCTGGGATCATGTCCACCAGGCTCCAGATGACCAGGTCCACATGCTGCCGTCCTCCGACCCGACCGCCTACCTGCTGCCCAACAAGGTCAAAGACTTCACCGCCTTTGTCAACCTGGTGGACTTCTGCAGGTAAGACCTCCATCCTGGTCCTTCACACCGGACCAGGGTACCAGGGTCTGTCTGGATCTGTCCCGGGTCCTGTCAGCGGTCCCCCCCACACACACACACACTGCACACGCCTCCCAGTTCTCCCAGTAACACCTGCTGTCTGTCGTCTGCAGTGACTTGTTGCTCAGCAAACATGTGGACTACTTCCAGTCCTGGATCCGGCCCCTGAGCCAGGACCTGATCCTGCACTCCATCAGGAACCCGCTGGTCTCCGGCTTCTACAAGCTGCTGTCCGTCACCATGAAGGTGGCCAAGAAGATCCGCTTCTACCAGGTAAGATCAGGTCTGCTGCAGGTAGACCAGGTCTTCCACTTCTACCAGATGATTTGTCCGCTTTTATTGTGGCGGTCAGGCTGGACTTCCTGCCGGGGTCAACAACCAAAGTGTCTCAGTCGAGGGTCTACTGACTCTGGACTAGACTGACTACAGAGCTACGGGGTGGTCTACATATTGGTCTATTTCATCACGGGTGGGCGGTTTTGTCTTGGTGGGACGGTGGGTTTGTTCAGGTGGAGCACCGCTGCGACGTATGCAGCCAACCAGCCTCCACGTAGCAGCGTGCTGACCCTGGATGTAGACCCAGCTTTAGTGGGACGGGGACGTCACAGAGACGTGTTTCCGTCGTCTCAGACACGTGAAGTATGGCAGAATAATGTCACGTCTCCTTCCACGAGTAACACGGGTCTCTTCATTACAGGGCATCGGCCAGATGAGCTCTGAATCTGCGGGCGACAGCGTGAGAAGTTCCTGCTTCGCCCTCTTCTCCAAGTTTGGAAAGGAGGTAGGGTCTGGTCCAGACTGGGTTTGGGGGTAAGGAGGTGGGTCTGTTCCAGACTGGGTTTGGGAGTTTAGGAAGGGGTAGGGTCTGGTCCAGTCTGGGTTTGGGAGGAGGCAGGGTCTGGTAGCTGTGTTTGGGAAGGATGTAGGGGCTGGTCCAGACTGGGTTTGGGGGTTTGGGAAGGAGGTAGGGTCTGGTCCAGCCTAGGTTTGGGGGTTTGAGAAGGAGGTAGGGTCTGGTCCAGTCTGGGTTTGGGAAGGAGGCAGGGTCTGGTCTAGACTGTGTTTGGGAAGGACGTAGGGTCTGGTCCAGAATGGGTTTGGGGGTTTGGGAAGGAGGTAGGGTCTGATCCATACTGGGTCTGGTGGTCTGCAGCTCCTGACCCCTGGTCCTTCTGCAGGTGTGTGTCCGTATGAAGCAGTACAAAGACGAGCTGCTGGCCTCCTGCTTGACCTTCGTCCTCTCGCTGCACCACAGCATGGTGGCCCTGGACATCAAGGCCTACTGTCCTGCTCTGGAGGTGGACGCTCTGCTCACGCATTGTTGTTGTTGCTGTTGCTGTTATTGTTGTTTTTGACACCACTGCTGTCTCTGCGTGTGTCCAGACGGCGCTAAGGCTGGGTCTGAGCCACGCCCCCTTGGCCAACGCTGCCCTGGATGCTCTGGAGGACTGGTCCTCCCACATCCCCACCGAGACCCTGCAGCCCTGCTACGCCAGCGTCCTGCCGCTGCTGGATGGGTACCTGAAGAGCGCCGCTGCGCACGGTGAGACATAGTACCTCAGCAGGCAGGGGTCATAACCCTTCCGCAGGTCTGAAAGAGCTCCTCTGTACCGCAGATGAGGATGAGAGCAGCTGGGAGGTGATGTCATCGATGTCCACACGGAGCGACCGAGGCTACGGGAAAGTGATGACGAGGCTGCTGAAGAAGGCCGGCCAGCTGGCTGTGGTGAGCGAGTACTGATACAACTGCTAGTACTACTACTAACGGGGGACCGGGGAGGGGGGGGTTGGTGGACAGGAGAGCATGGGCATTCAGACAGAGGTTCTAGGATCAGCTCCTATTATAAAAACTACCTTTCCCCATCAGTTTGTGTTCGCACATGAGGGAGACCTTGATTAAGGAGCATGTTTGGCGCAATCCTCTGAGACAGAGACAAATTTATGCCCCAGCTGATCTAATACAATATAACTCCTGAGTTTGAGGAAGTTGGAAGAAAACCAAGAAACGGAGGATGGTGGACGTGTAGTTTGGTAGAGAGATAGAGCAGGGTGTCGTCTGCGTAGTGGTGGATCTTTCTGCAGAGAATGTGGCCAACGAGAAGCATGTACTGTAGATGAAGGAGAGAGGAGAAGTATGTAGATGAGGGAGAGGCTCCAGGACAGGTTCCTGGGAGAGCGGGGCCCCAGGACAAAACCCTGGAAGGGAGGGACCCCACGAGGGGCTCCAGGACAGAGGGACCCCAGGACAGAACCCTGGGAGGGAGGGGCTCCAGAACAGAACCCTGGGGAACACCAGCAGAGGGGAAGGAGTCTTTGTACATGTATGTAGATGATATAAGCTGTAAGGCTTATGTGCAGCCAGATGGATGGGAAGTGAAGCAGGTGAGGGGGTGTCGGTGATGGCGATGGATGACAGTCTGGGGGGGTCGTGTTGACTGGACTAACTTGAACTAGAGCAGGAAACTGCAGTGACCAGCTCTCTTCTCTGGTCTCGGTCTGACTCTCGTTTCCTGCAGGAGGACGCTCCTCTAGTCCTGGTGAGGCTCAGGGTGGTGAAGCTGCTCGGACACCTGGGAGGGAAGCTGAACCGGAACCTGGTGACTGGTAGGTCTGGTCTGGTCTACACTCCTGCTGTGAGCTGCCTTTCCTTCATGCCTTCCTCTCCGGTGCTGCAGAGGTCTCCTCGGAGGAGATGATGAAGAAGCTGGTTGCCTGGGACTCTGAGAGGCGGCTCAGCTTCGCGGTGCCTTTCACGGACATGAAGCCGGTTATCTACCTGGACCCGTTCCTGCCCCGCATCAGCGAGCTGGCGCTGTCCAGCAGCGACAGGCAGACCAAGGTATGCAGCGTCCCCGTGGACGGCCCACACCTGGACGGTCTGGACATGAACGCTGCTGCTTGTGTCTGCAGGTGGCGGCCTGCGAGCTGCTCCACAGCCTGGTGGTCTACATGGTGGGGAAGAGTGCTCAGATGGTGGAAGGCGCCCAGAAGCTGCCCCCCATGTACAAGCTGCACAGAAAGCTGTTCCCCGTCCTGCTGCGCCTGGCGTGTGATGTGGACCAGGTAACGACCCAAACCCCGACCCGTCACACATGTGGGGTCAGAGACTGGAGAAGCTCAAGAGTCTTTAGTTCTGCTTCGTTTAGAGGTTTCAGATCATCAAACAGGTTTTATTCCAGCAGAGATGATCCCAGACCAGCCTGGTCCCTGGGGATTTTGGTCCCTATGGATCCACACCTCAGTGGATCGATGCTGGCTGGTTCTTCTCTGCAGGGTTGGTCCGTTAGAGGTCCAAGCCTGTTCGTCTTCTCCATCTCCATCTCCATGGAGGCAGTTTTCATTCCACTGTTGTGTATACACACTTTTCTTATTTACACCGGATGAAACGTTCCGGGTTCAGCATGAAAACCTCGTCAGGTTGGAACATCAAACGTTGTGTTGGAATGTCGGGCCAAACGTCGGGTCGGAATGTCAAGGTGGAACGTCGGGGTGGAAACGTGGGAGCGGAATGTCAAGGTGGAACGTCGGGGTGGAATGTCTGGGTGGAATTTTGGGGCAGAATGTCAAGTTGGAACGTTGGGGTGGAATGTCAGGGTGGATAGTCAAGGTGGAACTTCGGTGCAGAACATCGGGCCGGAATGTTGGGCCGGACACCAGGCAGGTTGGATCGGAGAGTTTCTATTTCGGCTCGGTTACTCTGAAGATAGTTTGGTGATCTGAAACTGTGACGGACATGCAGACAATCATCTGTAGGAGGGAAATACTTAGCCTGTTCATCATCATTAGCACACCTGAAGTCTCCCAGCGTTTTGGTCCACCAGCCCTTATCAGGACTTGGTTTGGATTCATGTTCCGGATCACCCACCACAGATGGCTTTTGTGTCAGCGTGTTCTCTGTTTCCATCTCCAGGTCACCAGACAGTTGTTTGAGCCGCTGGTCATGCAGCTGATTCACTGGTTCACCAACAACAAGAAGTTTGAGAGTCAGGACACCGTCGCAGTGCTGGAGGCCATTCTGGTGGGTGGTGGGCCTGTTGGGGGCGGGGTTAGCTGGGTTAGCCTGGCTAGCTGGGTTACCTCAGTTAGCGGGGTTAGCATGTTAGCCAGGTTAGCTGGAGTCTGACCAGCCCAAAGGCTGCAAGCCGTTGTAACGCGTCTTCTGTCTGGTCTGGGTCAGGATGGGGTGGTGGACCCAACAGACTGCACTCTCAGAGACTTCTGTGGCCGCTGCATCGAGGAGTTTGTGAAGTGGTCAATCAAACAGACCACGCCCAAGCAGCAGGAGAAGAGCCCCACCAACATGAAGAGTCTCTTTAAGCGGATCTACAGCTTGGCTCTCCATCCTGGGGGGTTCAAGCGGCTCGGTGCCGCTTTAGCCTTCAACAGCATCTACAGACAGTTCAGGTGGGATCCAGCTCTGCATTTCTTCTTCTTTTCTTTGGTCTGATGGTGTCGCTACTTTTACCTCACCCAGTGACCGGAGTGCTGAAAACTAGCAGTTTCCCCGTCATCCACTAGGGGCTGGCTCCAAAACGGTCAACACCAATAGATGTAACGTCAAGATTAAATAACATCTAGACGGACGAGCCGTAAAAAAAAATCCCACATAGTTGACTATCCCTTGGAGGACTTATCCAATGGTGGGCGACCTATTCCAAGGGACGACTTAAAATACATGTTTAGCCAACAATGGGACACTACCAACATGGGCGACTTATTCCAATGATCCGACGACTTATCCCAATATGTCTTATAGCAGAAATAAACATGTTGGGACGACTTATCCCAACGATGGGACAATGAGGTTTCGGTCATCAGATTTTTCATGGAGTGAAAATCAGAAACCTGCTGATGGTTCCTTCTCTGGTTTTCTTTTTTGTTCAGGAAATGAAAACAGGAAAAGAAGAAGTGTTTGTACTAGGGCTGTCAAATTAATTTGTTTAATCAATCGATTAATCGCTGAAGCTTCATAGTTAACTGCGATTAATCGCAGTTTGAATTGCAGGTATAATATTCTGTTATTTTGCATATCAAGGGAGTTCTAAGCCCATAATGTAATATATTTTACCATAGCCTTCATTGGGAATCAAATGAACTCATAGATTTTTCTTTTTGACCTTTTTATTTAAAAAAGCGCATGTAGACCAACTTCCAAATATTAGGAAGAATAAAGTAATGCAGTGCTTACTTTGAGAGAGATTAAATATATAAGGCCACTCTCTTACGCTACTTTAAAATAAACAATTTTATTAACAATTTTATTAGAAAAACAATAAAATTTCAATCTGGAACTAGCAGCAATAAAGTGATGTGTATCACTGGTAGTAAATTTCTATGTCGCTTATGACAAACAGAACAGTCTAACAGTTGGCAACTAAGTTTAACCTTAGTCTTCTCAAAGAACATCAAACGGAACCGTTTGATGTTCTTTATTAATATTTTTTTAAACGGGCTTTTTATAACTCTGGTCGTACTTTTTAATCCATCACTTTTTACCGCTTCACAGTATGGCCAAAGGGGCTGACAGGAGGTCAGTCAAATGGACAAAACGGCTTAAATTTGAAATGTGATTAAAAAGATGTAATCGTGTTCTGGATTCTTTTTAACTAATCGCGATTAATGCTGACAGCCCGAGCCCTAAACTGCTGTTTCAGATCTTTACCAATATGTTGGATGACTGTTGTGATTAACTTTCAGGGAGGAAAACTCGCTGGTGGAGCAGTTTGTCTTCGAGCTCCTGGTCATATTTGTGGAGAGTCTGGCTCTGGCACACTCAGATGAGCGATCAATGGGTAAATTTCTCATGGACACTAGAGAGAAAGTAGAGTAGAAATAAACCTTGATCCAGCTTTGACCGAATCTTTTCTGGACAGAAGCTTTTCTGAACTCAAGCTGACATTTGCTTAATCTGATTTTTTTTAGGTTTCTCATGTCTTTCGAGCTGTGTTTAGATTTTTCTTCCAGCAGGAATGTTTAAAGTACAAAGCGTCAGTTCTATCCTGATGGAAGTGGTCATACTGGATGAGGCTTTACTGAAGTTTGTAACTACAGCTGATTTTTCTGAGCTGTAAAATGTTGCTGCTGCAGGTACGTTGCAGCAATGCTGCAGCGTCATCGATCACTTGAAGAGGATCATTAAACACAAAGCTCCAAGTCTGAACCAGAAAAGCGCCAAGAGACGCATCCCCAGGTTGGTTTTATTCCCAGTAGAACATGAACATGTTTTATTCCCAGTAGAACATAAAAAATGCGTTTTATTCCCAGTAGAACATAAAGCAACATAGCAGATGATGAAACTGGGACACATGTCTGTAAAAAGTAGTTCAGGGTGATGTTTACTAATGTTAGCGTTAAATTTCTACTCCATGTTCTCCATCAGGGGGGTTCCCTCCTGATGAACAGCTGTGTCTCTCAGACTTGGTCGTCTGGCTTCTGGAACAATGTGGCCGACCGCAGACGGAGTGTCGCCACAAATGCATGGAGCTGCTGTATGAATTCATTCCTCTCCTTCCAGGTCAGAACTGACACGTTATTATAGAGAAAGACGTTGTTCCATTAACCATGTTAAATCCTCCAGATCTGACTGGGATTAGAGGTTCTGGATGCTGACTGGGATTAGAGGTTCTAGATGCTGCCTGGGATTAAACGTTCTGGATGCTGACTGGGATTATAGGTTCTGGATCCTGACTGGGATTAAAGGTTCTAGATGCTGACTGGGATTATAAATTCAGGATGCTGACTGGGATTAAAGGTTCTAGATGCTGACTGGGATTATAGGTTCTAGATGCTGACTGGGATTATAGGTTCTGGATGCTGACTGGGATTATAGGTTCTGGATGCTGCCTGGGATTATAGGTTCTGGATGCTGACTGCGATTAAAGGTTCTAGATGCTGACTGGGATTATAGGTTCTCGATGCTGACTGGGATTAAAGGTTCTAGATGCTGACTGGGATTATAGGTTCTGGATGCTGACTGGGATTATAGGTTCTCGATGCTGACTGGGATTATAGGTTCTGGATGCTGACTGGGATTATAGGTTCTGGATGCTGACTGGGATTAAAGGTTCTAAATGCTGACTGGGATTAAAGGTTCTAGATGCTGACTGGGATTATAGGTTCTGGATGCTGACTGGGATTAAAGGTTCTAGATGCTGACTGGGATTATAGGTTCTGGATGCTGACTGGGATTAAAGGTTCTAGATGCTGACTGGGATTATAGGTTCTCGATGCTGACTGGGATTATAGGTTCTGGATGCTGACTGGGATTATAGGTTCTGGATGCTGACTGCGATTAAAGGTTCTAGATGCTGACTGGGATTATAGGTTCTGGATGCTGACTGGGATTATAGGTTCTCGATGCTGACTGGGATTATAGGTTCTGGATGCTGACTGGGATTATAGGTTCTCGATGCTGACTGGGATTATAGGTTCTGGATGCTGACTGGGATTATAGGTTCTAGATGCTGACTGGGATTATAGGTTCTGGATGCTGACTGGGATTAAAGGTTCTAGATGCTGACTGGGATTAGAGGTTCTGGATGCTGACTGGGATTATAGGTTCTGGATGCTGACTGGGATTAGAGGTTCTGGATGCTGACTGGGATTAGAGGTTCTGGATGCTGACTGGGATTAGAGGTTCTGGATGCTGACTGGGATTAAAGGTTCGAGATGCTGACTGGGATTATAGGTTTTGGATGCTGACTGGGATTAAAGGTTCTGGATGCTGACTGGGATTAAAGGTTCGAGATGCTGACTGGGATTAAAGGTTCTGGATGCTGACTGGGATTAAAGGTTCTGGATGCTGACTGGGATTAAAGGTTCTGGATGCTGACTGGGATTAAAGGTTCTAGATGCTGACTGGGATTATAGGTTCTGGATGCTGACTGGGATTATAGGTTCTGGATGCTGACTGGGATTAAAGGTTCTAGATGCTGACTGGGATTATAGGTTCTAGATGCTGACTGGGATTAAAGGTTCTCGATGCTGACTGGGATTAAAGGTTCGAGATGCTGACTGGGATTAAAGGTTCTTGGTTGAACTGGATCATTCATTGTGAGTCTTTCCGGTTTGTGGAACAGGGAATAAATCTCCGTCTCAGTGGGTGGATGGGATACTGAAGGATCATGGCCCAGACTTCCTGGTGTCCCGCTTTGAGGGGGGGGGTCTCCTGTCCCAGCCGACCCTCAGGGACCTGTCGGGCCCCTTCAGCGTGCGGGCGGTTCTGAGGTGGATGGACCTGCTGCTGGCCGTGCTGGACTGCTACAACACCTTCATCCGCCTGCATGTCCTACAGCCTCGGCATGTCCTCGGTACGTCCACCGCCTCCACCATCTTCCCTCTTTGTCCCCGTTCAGGCGTGACTTCTTCTCCGGTGGTTTTTCAGGCTCCAGAGACAAATCGAGCTTCCTGAAGGCGGCGCAGTTCTTCCTGACGGAGCTGGCGGCTCACGATCTTCCCGCCGCAGAGCGCTGCTTCGCGGTGGGAGACCAGACGTCCCACTTTAGTCCCAGAGAGGTGGACCAGTACAACTACAGTAAATGCAGCATTGTGGTGCGGCTGCTGGAGTTCTGCTCCATGATGCTGGCCCAGGACTCCTGGAAGGTACCCCCCCTCCTCCCTCCTCCCCTGGAACAGGCCCGCCGCTCACGCTTCACACCGTCTTCTTCTGTGGTGTCCGCAGCTTCTGGAGGGAGACGTCTTCTGTTCAGCGTTCTTCGAGCTGACGGCGGCGGTGGTGTGCGAGCCGTGCAGTGTCGGCTTCAACATGGCGGACGTGGAGGTGACCAGGAACCTGCCGGATGTGTGCGTCCCCCTGCTGACGGCGCTGCTTGCCTCGCCGTACCGTGACCGCATCCAGACCAGCCTGCGGGCCCGGATCTCCCGGACCAGGTACCGCAGCAGTCCGATCACCTGCGAGTAACTCCGCCCCCTCTGCTCTGGTGGCGTCACCGATCTTCATGTCTGTCTGTAACAGTGTGGAGGACCTGTGCTCCGTAGACCTGTACCACCCCCGGAACCAGGACCGCGTGGAGATGGTCCTGGCCTCCTGCCAGCAGATCCACAAAGCCGGCGCCCTCGGCTGCATCCTGCACGGCCAGGTACGCACACCTGCGGCGCTCAGCCGTCACGCCACGGCCTCCTCCAATGACACGCCGCTGTCTGTCTGCAGGACCTGTCCTCCGCCACGTCCCTTGGGTCCCGGCTGCTGACGGCCGTGTACAAAGGCATCGCCCCCGGAGATGAGCGGACGGCCCTCCCCTCGATGGAGGTCAGCACCCGGAGGCTGGCGGCCGGACTGCTGCAGCTGGCCTTCTGCCTCGGCCCTCAGGTACGTGTACTACTGCTGGTACGAGTACTACTACTGCTGTTACTAGTACTGCTGGTGCAGCTGGCCTTCTGCCTGGGCCCGCAGGTACATGTACTACTGCTGGTACAAGTACTACTACTGCTGTTACTAGTACTACTGCTGCAGCTGGCCTTCTGCCTCGGCCCGCAGGTACGTGTACTACTGCTGGCACGAGTACTACTACTGCTGTTACTAGTACTACTGCTGCAGCTGGCCTTCTGCCTCGGCCCGCAGGTACGTGTACTACTGCTGGCACGAGTACTACTACTGCTGTTACTAGTACTACTGCTGCAGCTGGCCTTCTGCCTGGGCCCGCAGGTACGTGTACTACTGCTGGCACGAGTACTACTACTGCTGTTACTAGTACTACTGGTGCAGCTTGCCTTCTGCCTGGGCCCGCAGGTACGTGTACTACTGCTGGTACGAGTACTACTACTGCTGTTACTAGTACTACTGCTGCAGCTGGCCCTCTGCCTGGGCCCGCAGGTACGTGTACTACTGCTGGTACGAGTACTACTACTGCTGTTACTAGTACTACTGGTGCAGCTGGCCTTCTGCCTGGGCCCACAGGTACTAGCCAAGTACTTTTGCTAGTATTAGTTCTACTGCTGCTGTTATGAGTACTACTGCTGCAGCTGGCCTTCTGAATTGGCCCTCGGGTACGTGTACTACTGCTCGTACTAGTACTACTGCTGCTGGAACGAGTATTACTGCTGCAACTGGCCCTCTGCCTGGGCCCGCAGGTACTAGCCAAGTACTGCTGCTGGTACTAGCGCTACTGCTGCTGGCACTAGTACTACAGCTGCTGGTACTCGTACTGCTACTATATGACATATACAGAGGTTTTGTCCAGGCCATTTCTATCTTAGAAAAGCACACAAGTGTAGATCAGGGATGCACGGAAACGAGCGTAGATCCGTGAAGTCTAGATCAGGAGGGAAAGGGACACTTTTTGGACAAATTTTGAATGGCAATGGATTGCTGCGTGAGGCAAATGACTCACCTTTGTGAAAAGCGTACAATGCAGGTCCTTTTGCCGGACATTGTCCACTTCCTTCAAAAAGTGAGTGTCCAGAGTCTCCTTTCGTCCATTTTAGATCCTTTTCATGGCGTTTACCTTTCTCTGTACAATATACCTCCTTCCTACGTCCAGTTAGTGGACCTGTACATGGGGTGGAAAAAAGGTACAATTCCAATCCTCCCATTGTAATATGTCCATTGGATGGTCCACTGTTTACTGAGGGGACTTCTTGTACTCTGGCAGTCCCTTTTGTGCTCTTCCATGGGACCATTTTAACCCTCTAGGCGCCAGAGTTTATTTGGGAAAATATTCCATTTGGACTTTAAGATTTCAAAATGCTGTAGCTTGGAGGTGGTGAGAGATAGATCCATAATGTAAATGAGAAAAATATTCATCATGACCTAAAGTTTGTGATGGGAGTAAATTTACTCATGTAATTTGCATATTGTGATGTCATCAGGTAGCGGCCATATTGGATTGTGTAACTTTCAGTGAAAAAACAGATTTTTGAACATATTTATACAAAGGAAAAAAAATTATACTGTTATATCATGCTCTAAATAAAGAAACATGAGTTTGATTGGAGTTACTTTGCTAATATAATTTGTATATCAGCAGGTAAAACTCAGTAAAACAGAATTCTGAACATATTTACACAGTAGATTTTTTTCCCCATTTTTTCACTGATCCTTTTTTATCCTCTCATCCTCAGAATAAATGAACAGAAATCTGACAGGAGTATATTTGCTAATATAATTTATATATCAACAGGTAAAATTATATTTTTATGGGTTTTTTTTCCCCTTTTTTGTTATTATAGATTTATAATTTGTCATAACCTAGCTGACTCCTCATACCATCATACCAGCCATGAAATCTGGGGTTTGGCTGGAGTTGGTTTGTGTGTAGGTGCTGGTGAGCATATCTTTCATTTGTGATGAGGTTCCAGAAATCCTCATACGAAAACAGACAGAAAATCACATGCACGAGCATCTGTAAGATCCACGTGTCCGCGATATCCCACACAGGCTCGTCAGTGTCTTTGATCCATTCATGGATCATTTCCTAAACTCTCAAACATTTCCAGCCGTCATCAATAACTCCCCTATTTTGATTATCCCCTCTTCTGCCCCCACATCCCTCTTTCTTTCTCCCATCACCGCGGCAGAGAAAACTTTCACCGTTTGTGCAGCGCGAGTGCGGCAGCGCGCTGCGACGTCAGTCACTCGTCTCTGACGAGGGCTGATCGTCCCCTTCTAATCCTGATCAGCAGAGATCAGTACAGCACCTCGTCTGCACTGTAAAGGCCTCTGGGCGTTTAGTTTTTGATTCTAAAAGTCGTGATCTGTCTCTCTCTCTGTCCGACACGCTGCTGCTTTCGCCTTTTCTTTCTCTCTCCCGCGCTCCTGCGGCTTCGCGCGCAGACAGCGGGTGTCGGGTTTCAAACCTTTATTTCTTTGATTTTTTTCATATAAACACACTCAAAAATGGCGTCAGAACTAAGGCTGTATGTCTTGGCGATGTAGTAAAACCAAGCAGTAGCAGTACAAAGCTGTAGATTTAAAGATAAGGTCTGTTATATTCAGTAAAGTCACCTGTCGCAATATTGCGACTTTGGCGCCTAGAGCAGGGATCCCCAATCCTGGTCCTCAAGGACCGGTATCCTGCAGGTATTCCATGTCTCACTGCTGCAACACACCTGATTGAAATCATTGACTAATTAGCAGAGTTGTGCAGAGCTTGTCTGAGTCTGACTCTGGTGTGCTGCAGCAGGGAGACCTGGAAAACCAGCAGGATACCGGTCCTTGAGGACCGGGATTGGTGATCACTGGCCTAGAGGGTTAAAGCCTCCTGGACACCCTGAAAGCCCCCAAACACATTAGGAGGGCCTACTCCTCGAGCCTGATGCAGCTATGGGGTCCAAAGTTCCCAACGAGGCCTTTTTGGTTGACGAACTGGGAGAAGACCCCCGTTTGGAGGGTTAAACGAGGGCACTGATACTGATGTTCTCACCAGTTCTGGGTTCATTCTGACAACTTTTCCAGAAATGTCCTTGGAAGGTCCGAGAGTGTTGTGGGTGGTCTCTGTGAAGGAACGACCACGTATTGACCCTCTTTGGCCCTGATTACGCATGTAAAGTCCCAAACAGTTGTGCATGTGCCCGGAGACCTGTACGTCTTTCCTACAGCCTACGGCTCAAGAGTATGGGTTTGTCCAAATACCGTACCTGGGGACAGTGGAAAGGATTGCTGTTGGACAACTTGTCAACTTGCCATTCCATCTGAATGGTGACTAGGTCTGAAGTATGTTTGGATCAGTGGCAGGCCTTTTGCTTAATTCCCTTATCAGGCTTCTTTGGGGATACACTTTGGTGGGGTTGGGGGGGGTTTATAAGTCACTTTAGGAAGGGGCTAGAAACATAAAAATAGAGTCAATTGTTGTCATGGGACCCTCTATGGGGCCACAGTGTACATTTGTGACCAAGGCCTTTCTGTGCACGATCAAGTACAAAAAGACACTCTACAAGTTGGCTCCACAGCTGAAGGAATGCCATTGTATAAAAAGTGCCAATACTTGCAAAAATTTTCACCCCTGATTCCAAGTATGGGCATTGCAGGCGGACAAAATGCACACTTCTCATCCCTTAAACTTTGGGGGGTCATAACTCCTGTGTCCTGAGGGCCAGAGGGCTGCAATTTCGACATGTTGGCTCTCTTGGGAGTACCAACAAATGTGCCAATTTTGGAGGAAATCCGAGAACATCAAAAGTTCAGTCCAAACAGCCCTTATGTCAAAAATAGTTGAACATTTTTTACTTTCTCCTGTCAACACCAAATTGGCAGGATGACATCCAGGCACCCTTGGGAGGTTCCTCACCGATTTTCAGCCCTACAGCCCCAAATATGACAGAGTTAATCTAGATCACGGAAGCGCAGAGTGGAGCATAGATCCGTGAAGTCCAGATCAGGGAAGTGCGGAGCGTAGATCCATGAATGTCCTCCTGGTGCAGCTATCTGGTCTCACCTTGGCAGCCGGACAGTGATGGAGAGGACGAGTCTCACCAACCAGAGAAGGAGTATATCTGAACGTTCTGGTCCATCTGTCAGGAGATGGACCGGTTCTGGTTCCATCCGTAACGTGGTCTTGTTCCCCTGCAGGACCACCAGCTGGTGGATCTGCTGCTGAACACCATCATGCTGTCGGTTCCGGTCTCCGGGGGCCGCAGCCACAGCGTCCTCAGCTTCTCCCACGGGGAGTACTTCTACAGCCTGTTCCAGACCACCATCAACACGGAGCTGCTGAGACGTCTGGAGACCAGCGTCCCCCGCCTCCTGCAAGCCTCGTCCCTCAACCCCCGCATGGTGCGTCCTGGGATTTGCCCGGCGAGGTCCCGCCTCAGCCCGGCCTCAGCTGACCACTGTCTCTGTTGTCTCTGCTGTCCTCAATATGTCTGCTGTCTCTGTCCCCGTTGTCTTCACTGTCTCTGCTATTTCTGCCGTCTCTCCTGTCCTCACTGTCTCTGCTGTCCTCGCTGTCCCCGCTGTCCAGGTGAGCGTGCTGCTGAACGGGATGCTGGACCACAGCTTCAGCGAGCGCTCTGTGAGGAAGACTCGAGGGAAGCAGCTGGTGGACGAGGTTCTGAGGAGGTGGTCCAGTCTGCAGTCCTGGTGGGACGGACCTGCGTCCAGTCCAGAGACCAAAACCGCCACCCTCCTCCTGCTGTCCAAGCTCCTGCAGGTACCAGCCATTGCATCCTGGACCAGAACATCCCAGTTCTCCTGAGTGATGGACCAGAACATCCTGGTTCTACCAATAGATGGACCAGTATGTCCTGGTTCTGGATAACATGACGATCTGTGTTCTCCTCAGATTGATTCCTCCGTCTGCTCCAACATGGACCATCAGGCCTTCAGATCCGTGTTTTCTACTTTCACCTCTCTGCTGGTCGACATGGATCTGCCGCTTAATCTCAAGGTGAGGGGAGGGGGGGGGGGGATTACCTGGGGTTCCCTCATACCTAAACAGGTTCTCCTCCTCCACTTATCCAGACAATGAAGTGGATGTGATGGACATGAAGCTCACGCGATGCTTTTAAATGCATCTCTTCTCCAACACACCTGAATCACATGAACGGCTGGTTACCAGGTCTTGTTACCTGGTTTCTGACCCGCTGTGATTCCAGACCAGGTTTCTGACCTGCTGTGGTCTCCTGACCCCCAGAACCAGGCCCTGCTGGTGCTGCCGTTCTTCACTGTGCTCCCGGACCCGCCGCTGGCCGAGCTGCTGGCGTCCCTCCAGGCTCTGGTCGCGGCCCACTTCCCCATGCAGTCGGACGAGTTCTCCAAGGGCTCCCTGCACCGGAACAACTACATGGACAGCATCCGCAAGGTAAAGGATCAGTTCTGGGATCCGGGCCGGTCTCTGGCCGACTCCACGACCCATTTTTGTGTTCGTCCCTCAGCTGCTGGACGCCCTGGAGCTGTCCCACAGCCCGGTCCTCCTCACACTCCTGGCTGGAATCCTGTGCCGGGACCGGAGACACATCATGGAGGACCAGTTCCAGACCTGTTTCCAGAGGATTTCCAAGAGGTGGGTGCGGGTTTTTCTGAGCAGGATGCGGCCCAGCGACGGTTCTGATGCGTCTGTCTGTGCTGGGTAGGTCGAGCGGCGAGCGGCAGGTGCAGCTACTACGTTCAGTGTTCCAGGTGATCCAACGGGGCGACGTTCCCGCCAGCTCTTCGCTCCAGGCCATGATGGAGCGGGTCCTGCTGCCGCTGGCCTCCCACTGCAGCACCGAGGCGCTCAGCAGCTTCTTCCTGGAGAACATTGCTGACATCATGTCCCTCCTGCTCAGCCGCTTCCCCAAGGTAGGCTGCAGGGACGATGCCTTCACTGACGTCTTCTCTTACCACATGTTTGGTTTAGTTGGAAATAAAGCATCCTCTTTCTGTAAAGACCGGGAGCATGTTGTTCCATGTAGGTTTCTGTAAACTAATCTGTTGTGTCCAGCAGAATGAAGCAGAGTTCGAGGTCCAGCTGCTGAAGAAGAGCGGCTGCTACAAGCTGATGGAGCTCCTCTACTCGCGGCTCCCCAAAGACCAGCTTTACTCCAAGGACTCCCGCATCAACCAGGCCTACTGCCGCTCCCAGCAGACGGAGGGCAACGAGCTGTCGAAGACGCTCATCAAGTCAGTGTTCACCAGACCTCCATCTACGTCCCGGCTCGTTCCCGCGGGAGTCAGCATCATGATGGGTTTCTGTCCCGCAGGTCCTGCTTCGAGGCCTTCACCGAGAACATGGCCGGAGAGACGCAGCTGCTGGAGCTCCGGAGAGTTTTCCACTGTTCCGCTTACACCTGCGCCATGGCCGTCATCAGCTGCAGCTTCACCGAGCCCAAGTTCTACCACGGGTTCCTGTTCAGCGAGAAGCCCGAGAAGGTACTGGAGTCTGAACCCGAGGTTACTAAAGTCTGCGGTTCCTAGAGCCCGAGGTTCCTAAAGTCCGGGGTTCCTAAAACCTGAGGTTCCTAAAACCCAAGGTTCTTAAAGCCCTGGGTTCCTAAAACCCAAGGTTCTTAAAGCCTGGGGTTCCTAAAGCCCGAGGTTCCTAAAGCCCTGGGTTCTTAAAACCCAAGGTTCCTTAAGCCCTGGGTTCCTAAAACCCAAGGTTCTTAAAGCCTGGGGTTCCTAAAGCTTGGGGTTCCTAAAGCCCTGGGTTCTTAAAACCCAAGGTTCCTTAAGCCCTGGGTTCCTAAAACCCAAGGTTCCTTAAGCCCTGGGTTCCTAAAACCCAAGGTTCTTAAAGCCTGGGTTCTTAAAACCTGAGGTTCCTAAAGTCTGCGGTTCCTAGAGCCCGAGGTTCCTAAAGTCCGGGGTTCCTAAAACCCAAGGTTCTTAAAGCCTGGGGTTCCTAAAGCCCGAGGTTCCTAAAGCCCTGGGTTCTTAAAACCTGAGGTTCCTAAAGCCCAGGGTTCCTAAAGCCCTGGGTTCCTAAAGCCCTGGGTTCTTAAAACCTGAGGTTCCTAAAGCCCTGGGTTCCTAAAGTCTGATGTTCCTAAAGCTTGGGGTTCCTAAAATACGGGGTTCCTAAAGCCCTGGGTTCCTAAAATACGGGGTTCCTAAAGCCCTGGGTTCCTAAAGCCTGAGGTTCCTAAAATACGGGGTTCCTAAAGCCCTGGGTTCCTAAAATACGGGGTTCCTAAAGCCCTGGGTTCCTAAAATACGGGGTTCCTAAAGCCCGAGGTTCCCAAAGCCTGGGGTTCCTAAAGCCTGAGGTTCCTAAAGCCTGGGGTTCCTAAAGCCTGGGGTTCCTAAAACCTGGGGTTCCTAAAACCTGGGGTTCCTGATCCCAAGGTTCCAGGGACCACATTCCCCCCAGGTCTTTTTTTGTTTTCTTTTTTTTCTGTTTTTTTCTGGGCGGGGCAACCGATGTCTGAGATTGAACCAGCAGATATGATGTCATCGCGCTGCGTTGCGTAACATCTGCTCGTGCTTTCATCAGCAGTGGGCGATCATCCGGAGACGTGTGTGGAAACAACATGAATGACTCGGACAGCTGTTGCCAAACCTGCACCGTGTCCGCATGTTGTTGTCCAAAATAAAGGTTTCTCGCTGGGAAAATGACGTTTACAGGTTTTTCATATCGGCCTGTAAGTGACCGGTGAACCTTCCCATCACTGCGATTCCACAGTTAAACCTTGTAAATGATCAGAAACATCATCCAGAAGGAAAACCTGTTTTCATCTCCGTTCTTCACCACATAAGATGCGCCCAGGAAATGAATATTCCAGTTAAATCTGCCGCCTTCAGCAACACGATCACCTGTTCTTCATTTCTCCTCCTTCATCCAGAATCAGTTCATCCTGGAGAACATCATCGACGTGGAGAGAACCTACAACTTTCCCGTTGAAGTGGAGGTACGTTGTTGTTTTCTGGTTTGTTTCCCGGTAAATGTTCAGTTTGTTTATTGACAAACAATCATTTCAGGTCCCGCTCGAGCGAAAGAAGAAATACGTCCTGATCAGGAAAGAAGCGAGTGATGAGAGCGGAGGTATGACGGCAGGGTTTGATTGTATTCATGACGGTGATTCAGCATCGCTGACCGCTGTGCTGATGTGGTTTCCGTAGAAACGCCGGTGTATCTGTCCTCCCAGTCCTACATGGCCGACAGCAGCCTGAGTGAAGAAATGAGTCAGTTTGACTTTTCCACCGGAGTTCAGAGTTTTTCCTTCAACTCCCAACAGCCACCGAGACGAAAGCCGGGTCCCAGAAAGGTTTTTATCTCCCGTCTCCTGAAAGCATCCGTCCCTCAGCAGCCTTCCCTCTGCCTCTGCGAAAGCGGGATGAGTTCAGATCTGAAGGTCTGTCCTTGTCTGCAGGAGACGGAGGACACCGCCCCCCCCCAGGACGCGGCGGTGGATCTGGAGATGGACGAGCTGAACCAGCATGAATGCATGGCAGCCATGACGGCTTTGATTGGACACATGCAGAGACACAACATCACTCCCAACGTCCAGCAGGTCTGTTTTTTTTTCTTTTGTTACTGTTTATTTAGTGTTTTGTATCAATTAACATGTTAAGAGAAAAAAAAAACATGAACAGAAGACAAAAAACAAAAAAAATGAAGTGCTTCTGGGAGGAGACTTTTCATAAGACTGAGAGGGTTTTGTCAATGTCTTTGAAGAGTGTCCATTTCTTCCAGTTCTGCTCAAAGTCCTCTGCTCTGACTCGCAGATGAAAGGTGATTTTCTCCATCACATAGATGTTGTAATTTCCATCCACTGACTTCTTGTTGCAGCATCACTCTTTAACCATATCCTGGTGGAGGCCTTAATAGTGGCAATAGTCATTATTTTGAAAAGATACCTTTCCTCTTAATTAATCCTTCAGGAATCAATCTCAAGTAGGGATGGGCGATAATTTATCGTGTGCGATATATCGTCACAGAAATTCCCCACAATAACAATTTGAATTTATCGTTTTTATCGTGAGATGACAATTTGTCAGGTTGTGTTTGCAGTTGCACTACTTTGTTTTTTTTTAATAAACCAAGTTAGTTTTGCAGTTTGCATCGTTTGGAATAAATGTGGAATTTGGTCTCTCATTTTTCAGACTTGTTTGATTGGTGTCACTACAGTTTTGCAATACAGGTGCACTACTTGAACTTAATTGATATAGTTTAGTGGCTTCTAGTATTTTGTAGGGCTTTCAAGACAGAATTTAGTGACAGATTTATAATACAAAATATTTCGCTGATAGTTTTTATCGTCACTTATCGTTACCGTGATAAATAAGAGAAATTATCGTGATACATTTTTTAGTCCATATCGCCCATCCCTAATCTCAAGTACAGAGTATGGGGGTCCCTGTGGACCTTAGAATTCAAAACACTCTCCAGACAACAATGAACGCTGTCCCAGAATGGTTTAAGTTTAATACAAAACCAAAACATATGACTTTGGTTGGCATTAATTTCACCGCGCTGTCTCCTGCATTGTTGTTGTCCATCAGTCTGTTTACTTTTAATTTTAGGGGTGATGAAGAAATGCATTAGAATTTTCCAGCCAAATTCTCTCCAGTATCTGGAGTTTTGTTGCGTTTCACACATCAGATGCCAATAACAGTCTGATAATCTGGTCTGTAATTCTTCTTCCCATCTAATCTTTGCATTAAATATTACAGTTCTGTAAGCATGCATATGATTTAGAGACAGTCTTGGAGGGCAACTGTTTATAGGCCTCTAACAGCATCTTTATCAGTGTGCTGTGTTCAGCTGATAAACTTGTTTTTTTAACTCATTTATAGGTTATTTTCATTTTTAGTGCAGGAACAATACAACAAACAATAAATAAAAAAAAAAAAAAACAGATTACCCACATTCAAGGTCCGGGGGTGATCAATTAATCCCAAAAATAAAGTATAATACCCAATCCGTGCATACAGTCTCATTCCTTACCCAAATAGGCTTGCCATTTCTGCCACCGTTTTTCACCTAGACCCTTTTGGAGTCTGACTGAGTACGTAATTTGCTCTAACATGTAACTGTTTTACAATACCAACAAAAGAATCTGTAGTAGGAGCATTTTTCTGGAGCCAACATTTTGTGATGGCCTTTTTACTTGCAGCCAACAAGACCCTAAATAGGTACTCATCAGCTATACTCAGCCCATCTGGAATATTCCCAAGATAGAGAGTTGTGAATGAAACATTTATATTAAAATGTAAAACCTTTTAAATAATTTTTACCTCTTCTCTCCAGAAAAATTGATTGGGTGGGCAAGACTAAAAAATATGGGCATGGTCAGCAACAACCTCTCCACATATTCTCCAGCAGGCCATTTGTGTACCAGTCTGTTTGGACTTCAGCTTGGGAGTTATAAAAAAACGGATTAGGCTTTTCCAACAGAAGTCTCTCCAAGTCCAGGAGTTTGTGGAGGATGACTGTGTTTCCCAAGCGTTCAGCCACAAGTCTTCTGTTATCACAGTGTTCAGCTCTTGCTCCCATCGTTGTTTTCCATAGTTTGTGGAGTCCTTCTTCAATGAAGTGATGCTGTGGTATAACTTGCTTATAAGTCCTTTAATATTCCCAGAGTTGTATGCATCCATAAATGCCCACCAAGCCCATACATTTGGCACAAGTTATGAAAGCTGTTAAGCTCCCATTTTTTAAAGGTTTTGCATAGAGCAGTTAGATCATAGCAGGTCCATTGTCTGTATCTATGATCTAGTAATGCTGGTGTGAATTCTGGGTCCTACAGTATGCTGGCCATCTAAGTAGTTTTATCTGTTTCTGGAGTTCAAATTTTTTAACCACCTAACCTCTTTGTGTAACAGGGAAGTCTGCCAGGTGAGCTTCCTCCGTGGATGAAGTTTCTCTATGGAAAACTGTCTAATCCAGCAACGCCCCTGAACATTCGACTCTTCATATCAAAGCTGATCATCAACTCCGAGGAGGTGGATGTTCCTCCAGCTGCTGTCCTTTCACGTCTTCTTCCCTTCTCCTGCTGATTCCTGGATTTAATCCCAGATGTTTTCCAGGTTTTCCGGCCGTACGCCAAACACTGGCTGGGACCGCTGCTGCAGCTCGTTGTCTCTGGAAACAACGGAGGAGTGGGGATCCATTTCATGGTGGTGGATGTCGTGGTCACGGTGCTGTCATGGACGAGCTTGGCCACGCCAAAGGTTGGTCAAACTTCTGGGAATGATTCTGGGAAAGATTTGCTTCCAGCTGGAATTTAGGGAAGAGAACAATCTGTTTATATAAAAGCTCCGAACGAGCTCCGAGTTTCTGCTCAGTTTTACCGAGAGTCAAAGACTGAGTCTTCCTCTCTGATTCTGTCCTGAGTAAGAAACTAGAAGAGACGTTTCATTTCCTTCACGCTGGTTTCTTCTTTCAGGGAAACCCCAGAGACGAAGTCCTCGCCAACCGGCTGCTGGAGTTCCTGATGGAGAAGAGCTTCCACTCCAAGAGGAACGTCTTCCGCCACAACCTGGAGATCATTCGCACCCTGGTGGAGTGTTGGAAGGACTGTCTGCACGTCCCATACAGGTGAGGTAGCGCACAGGTACAGGTGAAGTAGCACACAGGTACAGGTGGGGTAGCACACAGGTACAGGTGAGGTAGCACACAGGTACAGGTGAGGTAGCACACAGGTACAGGTGAAGTAACGCACAGGTACAGGTGAGGTAGCACACAGGTACAGGTGAGGTAGCACACAGGTACAGGTGAGGTAGCGCACAGGTACAGGTGAGGTAGCGCACAGGTACAAGTGAAGTAACGCACAGGTACAGGTGAGGTAGCGCACAGGTACAGGTGAGGTAGCGCACAGGTACAGGTGAAGTAGCACACAGGTACAGGTGAGGTAGCACACAGGTACAGGTGAGGTAGCACACAGGTACAGGTGAGGTAGCACACAGGTACAGGTGAAGTAGCACACAGGTACAGGTGAGGTAGCACACAGGTACAGGTGAGGTAGCACACAGGTACAGGTGAGGTAGCACACAGGTACAGGTGAGGTAATGCACAGGTACAGGTGAGGTAATGCACAGGTACAGGTGAGGTAGCACACAGGTACAGGTGAGGTAGCACACAGGTACAGGTGAGGTAGCACACAGGTACAGGTGAGGTAGCACACAGGTACAGGTGAGGTAACGCACAGGTACAGGTGAGGTAATGCACAGGTACAGGTGAGGTAGCACACAGGTACAGGTGAGGTAGCACACAGGTACAGGTGAGGTAGCACACAGGTACAGGTGAGGTAATGCACAGGTACAGGTGAGGGTAATGCACAGGTACAGGTGAGGTAGCACACAGGTACAGGTGAGGTAGCACACAGGTACAGGTGAGGTAGCACACAGGTACAGGTGAGGTAATGCACAGGTACAGGTGAGGTAATGCACAGGTACAGGTGAGGTAGCGCACAGGTACAGGTGAGGTAGCGCACAGGTACAGGTGAAGTAGCGCACAGGTACAGGTGAGGTAGCGCACAGGTACAGGTGAGGTAACGCACAGGTACAGGTGAGGTAACGCACAGGTACAGGTGAGGTAACGCACAGGTACAGGTGAGGTAGCGCACAGGTACAGGTGAGGTAGCGCACAGGTACAGGTAGGGTAGCGCACAGGTACAGGTGAGGTAGCACACAGGTGAGGAACACAGGTGAGGTAACGCACAGGTACAGGTGAGGTAGCGCACAGGTACAGGTGAAGTAGCGCACAGGTACAGGTGAGGTAACGCACAGGTACAGGTGAAGTAGCACACAGGTACAGGTGAGGTAACGCACAGGTACAGGTGAAGTAGCGCACAGGTACAGGTGAAGTAGCACACAGGTACAGGTGAAGTAGCACACAGGTACAGGTGAAGTAGCGCACAGGTACAGGTGAGGTAATGCACAGGTACAGGTGAAGTAGCGCACAGGTACAGGTGAAGTAGCGCACAGGTACAGGTGAGGTAATGCACAGGTACAGGTGAAGTAGCGCACAGGTACAGGTGAGGTAATGCACAGGTACAGGTGAGGTAGCACACAGGTGATTCTAGTAGATTTAGTAGTGGTAGTAGTAGTACTACTACTATTAGTAGTAGTAGTTTCTACTACTACTATTAGTAGTAGTAGAAACAGTAGTAGACATGGTAGTAGTAGTAGGCGTTGTAGCAGTTGCAGTCATATATGTAGTAGGACTTGTAGTCTTAGTAGTAGTAGTAGTACTAGTAGCAGTAGTAGCAGTATTAGAACTAGTATTTCTAGTAGTAGCAGTGTTAGTACTAGTAGTAGCAGCAGTAGTATTAGCAGTATTAGTATTAGTATTCCTAGTGGCAGCAGTACTTTTATGAGTACTAGTATTTCTAGTAGTATCAGTACTAGTACTATCAGTGGAAGACTCCCTGCAGAGTGAACCTGTCTCTCCTCCGGGTCCAGCCTCATACACCGGCAGTTCTGTGGTACCGACCTGGACAGCAAGGACAACTCTGTGGGCCTCCAGCTGCTGGGAATCGTCCTGGCCAACAACCTGCCGGCCTACGATGCGTCCTGCGGGATCGAGTACGACAGGTAGAGATGTTCCATACACCTGGGTCTGCTCGTGTCTCATGTTCTGACCCGATTCTGGCGGGCCGCTCCACCAGGACTGAATGCTGGTGTCTGACTTGCAGGTACATCCAGAGCCTGACCAACAACATCTCCTTCGTGAGGTTTAGAGACGTTTATGCAGCTGCAGCTGAAGTTGTGGGCCTCATCCTGAAGAACATGGCGGAACCGGGTCAGGTACGGACCTCCATCTGGATCGCCGTTCCTCTACTTCCACGTTTTCATGTCTTCATGTCTTTACGTCTTCTGTCGCCGCAGCATCAGGAGCTTCTGGCGCTGGCTGCCACCAAGATCACCAACCTGAAGAAGAAGGACCTGGACGATAAATTCATCATCTGCCTGAACAAAGTCTCCAAACACTTCCCTCCCTTTATGGACCGGTGGGTAGCAGCTAGCAAGGGGCTAGCATCCAGCTAGCATGGAGCTAGTAATGTGCTAACATTAGCATCTAGCTTACCTCAGCCTGCTATGGTCTCATCAGGTTTGTGAACCAGGTCTTCTTCCTCCTGCCGAAGCTGCACGGTATCCTGAAGACCAGCTGTCTGGAGTGCGTGCTGAGCCGAGCCGACGTCATCCCCGACATCTTCCTGCAGCTGAAGACCACCGGCTTCATGCAGATGATGAGCCACAGGTGAGTCCTCCCTACAGGTGAGCCCTCTCCAGAAGTGAGTCACCAGGTGAGTCCTCCCTACAGGTGAGCCCTCCCTACAGGTGAGCCCTCTCCAGAGGTGAGTCCACAGGTGAGTCCTCTCTACAGGTGAGTCCTCTCTACAGGTGAGTCCTCTCCAGAGGTAAGTCCACTGGTGGGTCCTCTCTACAGGTGAGTCCTCTCCAGAGGTGAGTCCACAGGTGAGTCCTCTCTACAGGTGAGTCCTCTCCAGAGGTGAGTCTACAGGTGAGTCCTTTCCAGAGGTGAGTCTTCTCCACAAGATAAGACCACACTGGGTTTCAAGTGGTTCTGTGGATCAGATCAGAGACAGAGGGGTAGGGGTGTCTCAGTCCTAATAGGACAGAGGGGTAGTGGTGTCTTAGTCCTGTTAGGACAGAAGGGTAGGGGCGTCTCAGTCCTGTTAGGACAGAAGGAGTAGGGGTGTCTCAGTCCCGTTAGGACAGAGGGGTGGTGTTGTCTTAGTCCTGTTAGGACAGAGGGGTAGGGGCGTCTCAGCCTTGTTAGGACAGAGGAGTAGGGGTGTCTCAGTACTGTTAGGACAGAAGGGTAGGGGCGTCTCAGCCTTGTTAGGACGGAGGAGTAGTGGTGTCTCAGTCCTGTTAGGACAGAAGGGTAGGGGCGTCTCAGCCTTGTTAGGACAGAGGAGTAGTGGTGTCTCAGTCCTGTTAGGACAGAGGGGTAGGGGCGTCTCTGTCCTGTTAGGACAGAGGAGTGGGGGGCGTTCTCAGTCCCGTTAGGACAGAGGGGTGGTGGTGTCTTAGTCCTGTTAGGACAGAAGGGTAGGGGCGTTCTTAGTCCTGTTAGGACAGAAGGGTAGGGGCGTCTCTGTCCTGTTAGGTAGGGGCGTCTTAGTCCTAGTAGAAAGGGGTAAAAAGAGCCCCAGAGGTCAGGTCATATTCTGGATCAGGGACTAACCCTGACCCCCGACCCTCCGTCTCCTACAGGTTGTGTGACTGATCTAAAACGAGTGCTGAGACGTGTCTTCTGACTTCTGTCCTTTTAGAGACGAAGGGAGACAGCGAGTGTGTCTGGACATCGTCCATAAGATCGTGGCTCTCCTGACCCCGGCTGATCTCCAGGAGGTCCTGGCTGCTGTAACGGCGTTCGTCTCCCATCCGTCTCCGGTCTGCAGAGAGAGGATGTACGACATTCTGATGTGGATCCAGGACAACTACAGGTCAGGGACCGGGTCTGGTCTGGTCTGGTCTAGTCTGTGTGGTTGGAGGGGGACTTGATGTGGTTTTCATCCCGTCTTTCCCTGCAGGGATGAGGACAGCATGAAGGACGACGTCTCTGTGGAGGTTTTGAATGCGGCGAAGGAGACTCTGGTCCAGGGGCTGTCGGAGGAGAACCTGGGTCTCCAGTAAGCACCAGAGACCCACTGGTCCTGCTGGTCCAGAGACCCACTGGTCCTGCTGGTCCAGAGACCCACTGGTCCTGCTGGTCCAGAAACCCGCTGGTCTTGCTGGTCCAAACACCTGCTGGTCCAGAGACCCGCTGGTCTGGAGACCCACTGGTCCCGCTGGTCCAGAGACCCCCTGGTCCGGAGACCTGCTGGCCCAGAAACCCGCTGGTCCTGCTGGTCCAGAGAGCTGCTGGTCCGGAGACCTGCTGGTCCTGCTGGTCCAAACACCTGCTGGTCCAGAGACCTGCTGGTGTTGCTGGTCCAGATACCTTCTGGTCCAGAGACCCGCTGGTCTTGCTGGTCAAGACACCTGCTGGTCCAGAGGCCCACTGGTCCTGCTGGTCCTGCTGGTCCAGAGACCTGGTCCAGAGACCCGCTGGTCCTGCTGGTCCAGAGACACCCTGGTACGGAGACCCACTGGTCCGGAGACCCGCTGGTCTTGCTAGTCAAGACACCTGCTGGTCCTCCTGGTCCAGCGTTGTCTCTGGTGGACAGGAACGTGGTCTGACTGTGCTGTTCTCTGCAGACTCTACGTGCGTAACTTCTGGAGCCAGGAGAAGCGCCTCCCCACGGGGACCCTGCCAAGGATGCGGGTGGTCCTCCGCTCCCTCTACTCCCCCCAGATCGAGCGCCGCTTCCTCAGCCTGGCCACCGACCTGCTGCTGGAAATGACGAGCCAGAGCCCCGACTTTAAACGCAACATCTTTGAGTATCCTCTGTCCGAGTGCACGTTCCAGGTCTGGACCAGTCCTCCGGTTCCCAGCTGGAACCGTACTCTCCAGCCTGACCTTGTCCTCCTCCCTGCAGGACTACGTCATCGACTCCAACTGGCGCTTCCGGAGCACCGTCATGACCCCCATGTTCGTAGACACCCAGAGCTCCCAGGGTCCAGAGAGTCCGGCCGCGTCCCAGTCCGGAGCCGCCAAGGGGCAACTCAGAGCCACCCAGACCTCCCTAGAGTTCACTCAGACCCAAGCACCCGGTACTGTCCCCGTCCCTGTCCCCGGAGACCAGGCCAGACCCGGTCTTTCTGAGTCGGATCTTCTTCTTTTCCAGGTCGGCGCTCTGCGTTTAACTGGCTGACGGGAAGCAGCGTGGACACACTGGCTGACTACTCACTGTCCTCCGAGTCCCTGTCCTCGCTCATGGTGCTGGACAAGAAGGACCGGCAGACGACGACCCGGAGACCGCTGGGGGAGGGGTTCGGTCTGAGACGTCCAACCACGACCACGGACGAGGAGGACAGCCGCACCAGAGGTCAGTCTCAATCTGTCTGAGTCAGGACTGGGACGTCCCCGTCTCTCACCACCTGTCCTCTTGTCTGTCCTCTCTTCCCTCCCCAGCGGAGAACGAGCGGCGCAGCAGCATCCTGAGACTGAGACGCAGGTTCCTGAAAGACCAGGACCGAGTCAGCTTGGCCTTCGCTCAGAGAGAGATCCAGCAGCAGAGGCAGAAAAAGGTCTCCTTCAAGACCTCGTCCCACTCCTGGACCCGGATTCTTCTGGTCTTCCCAGTTCTATCTGTTTTGTCGTCCACAGGAAGAGAAGGTGGACCGGAGGCTGAGGAAGGAGGCGCAGGTGACTCTGTACCGCAGCTACAGAGCTGGAGACTTCCCCGACATCCAGATTCCCTACAGCAGCCTGATCGCCCCGCTGCAGGCGCTGGCACAGGTATGTTAGCACGGGTACGAGGTAGCTTGGTATGTTAGGACGGATACATTAGCACGCTCACGAAGTAGCACGGGTTTGTTGACATGGGTGCGAGGTAGCACTGGTACGAGGTAGCTCGGGTACGTTAGGACGGGTACATTAGCACGGCTACGAGGTAGCACAGGTAAGTTAGCACGGGTACGAGGTATCATGGGTACGTTTGCATGGGTATGAGTTAGCACAGGTACGAGGTAACATGGGTATGCATCAAAG
Source organism: Atherinomorus stipes (assembly GCA_023101725.1). Lineage (NCBI taxonomy): Eukaryota > Metazoa > Chordata > Actinopteri > Atheriniformes > Atherinidae > Atherinomorus > Atherinomorus stipes. The sequence continues at coordinate 5,654 of JALJCO010000836.1, read as the reverse complement.
CAGGTACAAGTTAGCACTAGTACACGTAAGCATGGGTACGAGTTAGCACAGGTACAAAATGGCATGGGTACGAGGTAGCACAATTATGTGTCAGCTCCTGTATGTGTCAGCAAGGATACAAAGTTAGCTCAGTTACACATTAACATGGTTGCGTGTCAGCACGGGTAGGTGTCAGTGAAGGTGCGAGGTTGCACAGGTACGAGGTTGCATGGGTATACGTTAGCTTGGGTACATGTCAGCATGGGTAAGAGGTAGCATGAGTACGCGTCAGCACAGTGTGAGCTAGCACAGGTACGCATCAGCACGGGTACAAAAGCATGGGTACACGTTAGCATGGGTACAAGTTAGCGCGGGTATACTTTAGCACAGGTATGCTTCAGCACATGTACGGGGTAGCTCGGGTACACGTCAGCACAGGTACGAGTTAGCATGGGTTTGAGGTAGCATGGATATGAGTTTGCACGGTTAACCATTTGCATGGGTTTACTTCAGCATGGGTACAAGTTAACACAGGTACGTGTTAGCACGGGTACGAGGTAGCATGGGTACGCGTCAGTACAGGTATGAGTTAATATGGGTACGAGGTAGCATGAGAACACGTCAGTATGGGTATGAGGTAGCACAGGTAAGCGTTTGCTCGGGTACAAATTATCACGGATACACGTCAGTACGGGTATGAGTTTGCACGGGTACGAGGTAACATGGCTACGAGGTAGCACGAGTACAAGGTACCATGGATACGCATCAGCACGGCTACGAGGTAGCATGGGTACACGTTAGCATGGGGACTAGTTAGCACGGACACGCATTTGCATGGGATTGCTTCAGCACGGGTACAAGGTAGCACAGGTATGACTTAGCATAGGTACGTGTCAGCACGGGTACGAGGTAGCACGGGTGTGACCTAGCACAAGACTTTCTTATCATTTTAAGGTCTTTTTGTGATTGTCGAATCTTTTTTAAGATTCTAAGATGTTTTTGTTCGTCCCCGCAGAGAGATCCCATTTTAGCCAAACAGCTGTTCAGCTCCCTGTTTTCTGGGATTCTCCAAGAAATGGAGAAGCAGGAGAATCCCGCCGAGAGCAGGAGGATTAAAGAGGATCTTCGGTGCGACATGAACACGTTCCTGGAGAAGAGTACGCTTTGTTTCCCACCATTCATAGCGTGTGTCCAGGTAAACAACTTTTTCATCTGTCCCTGAACGCAGCGCGGCAGCTTCATTTCTATCCAGGCTGATAGTTCAGTGTTGAGTGAACGCAGCGCGGTGTTTGTTCTGGCAGGACATGTGTTACCAGCACCCAGACCTGCAGCAGCTGGACCCGGCCGCCGTCAGCTCCACCTGCCTCGTGAGTCTCCAGCAGCCGTCCGGCATCCTGCTGCTGGAAGAAAGTCTGCTGCATGACGTCGGGCCGGACGAACGTCCCGCCAAACGCTCACGTGGACGCAAAGAGATCCCTCCTGACACCAAAAAGTGGATCCACCTGGCCAGGTAGGACTCTGCAGACCGCTGTTCATCTCTCTGGACCGGTCACCTCTGAGTTCTGCTTCCTCATCTCCAGACTCTACAGGTCTCTGGAGGATTACGACGTTGTTCGCGGCATCTTTGGAGGGAAAGTCGGCACCAAGTCCATCACCTGCTCTGCTCTTCAAGCAGAAGCCAACACGGACTTTGCAGAAGCGGTGAAGCTTTACAACGAGGTAGGACCAGTCCAGACTGCAGTCCTCTATCTGAGATCCACCAGGACCAGTCCAGACTGCAGTCCTCTATCTGAGATCCACCAGGACCAGTCCAGACTGCAGTCCTTTATCTGAGATCCACCAGGACCAGTCCAGACTGGAGTCCTCTATCTGAGATCCACCAGGACCAGTCCAGACTGGAGTCCTCTATCTGAGATCCCCCAGGACCAGTCCAGACTGGAGTCCTCTATCTGAGATCCACCAGGACCAGTCCAGACTGGAGTCCTCTATCTGAGATCCACCAGGACCAGTCCAGACTAGAGTCCTCTATCTGAGATCCACCAGGACCAGTCCAGACTGGAGTCCTTTATCTGAGATCCACCAGGACCAGTCCAGACTGCAGTCCTTTATCTGAGATCCACCAGGACCAGTCCAGACTGGAGTCCTTTATCTGAGATCCACCAGGACCAGTCCAGACTGGAGTCCTTTATCTGAGATCCACCAGGACCAGTCCAAACTGGAGTCCTCTATCTGAGATCCACCAGGACCAGTCCAGACTGGAGTCCTTTATCTGAGATCCACCAGGACCAGTCCAGACTGGAGTCCTTTATCTGAGATCCACCAGGACCAGTCCAGACTGCAGTCCTCTATCTGAGATCCCCCAGGACCAGTCCAGACTGGAGTCCTCTATCTGAGATCCACCAGGACCAGTCCAGACTGCAGTCCTTTATCTGAGATCCACCAGGACCAGTCCAGGACTGCAGTCCTTTATCTGAGATCCACCAGGACCAGTCCAGACTGGAGTCCTCTATCTGAGATCCCCCAGGACCAGTCCAGACTGGAGTCCTTTATCTGAGATCCACTAGGACCAGTCAGACTGGAGTCCTCTATCTGAGATCCACCAGGACCAGTCCAGACTGGAGTCCTCTATCTGAGATCCACCAGGACCAGTCCAGACTGGAGTCCTTTATCTGAGATCCACCAGGACCAGTCCAGACTGGAGTCCTCTATCTGAGATCCACCAGGACCAGTCCAGACTGGAGTCCTTTATCTGAGATCCACCAGGACCAGTCCAGACTGGAGTCCTCTATCTGAGATCCACTAGGACCAGTCCAGACTGGAGTCCTTTATCTGAGATCCACCAGGACCAGTCCAGACTGGAGTCCTTTATCTGAGATCCCACCAGGACCAGTCCAGACTGGAGTCCTTTATCTGAGATCCACCAGGACCAGTCCAGACTGGAGTCCTTTATCTGAGATCCACCAGGACCAGTCCAGACTGGAGTCCTCTATCTGAGATCCACCAGGACCAGTCCAGACTGGAGTCCTTTATCTGAGATCCACCAGGACCAGTCCAGACTGCAGTCCTCTATCTGAGATCCACCAGGACCAGTCCAGACTGGAGTCCTCTATCTGAGATCCACCAGGACCAGTCCAGACTGGAGTCCTCTATCTGAGATCCACCAGGACCAGTCCAGACTGGAGTCCTTTATCTGAGATCACCACTCCTTTATCTGAGATCCAGGACCAGTCCAGACTGGAGTCCTTTATCTGAGATCCACCAGGACCAGTCCAGACTGGAGTCCTTTATCTGAGATCCACCAGGACCAGTCCAGACTGGAGTCCTTTATCTGAGATCCACCAGGACCAGTCCAGACTGGAGTCCTTTATCTGAGATCCACCAGGACCAGTCCAGACTGGAGTCCTTTATCTGAGATCCACCAGGACCAGTCCAGACTGGAGTCCTTTATCTGAGATCCCCCAGGACCAGTCCAGACTGGAGTCCTCTATCTGAGATCCACCAGGACCAGTCCAGACTGGAGTCCTTTATCTGAGATCCACCAGGACCAGTCCAGACTGGAGTCCTCTATCTGAGATCCACCAGGACCAGTCCAGACTGGAGTCCTTTATCTGAGATCCACCAGGACCAGTCCAGACTGGAGTCCTTTATCTGAGATCCACCAGGACCAGTCCAGACTGGAGTCCTTTATCTGAGATCCACCAGGACCAGTCCAGACTGGAGTCCTTTATCTGAGATCCACCAGGACCAGTCCAGACTGCAGTCCTCTATCTGAGATCCACCAGGACCAGTCCAGACTGGAGTCCTCTATCTGAGATCCACCGGGACCAGTCCAGACTGGAGTCCTTTATCTGAGATCCACCAGGACCAGTCCAGACTGGAGTCCTTTATCTGAGATCCACCAGGACCAGTCCAGACTGGAGTCCTTGGTTGAGTTGATAATAACTGCTCGTAAAATATCCCCGTCACCCAGGAAACACCGTATTTCTGACACAGTAGTTCTGACACAGTGGTTCTGACTCAGTGGTTCTGACTCTGGTTCTGACTCGGTGGTTCTGACTCTGGTTCTGACTCTGGTTCTGACCCAGCACTGCTGCTGTCTCTCCACACCAACAGGCTCTGAACACGGAGAACTGGTCTGACGGTGAACCCACCGACTCGGAGAAAGACTTCTGGGAAATCGCTGCCATGGAGGCGTACAATCAGCTGACGGAGTGGAAGTCTCTGCAGTACTGCTCCACCGTCTACATTGATGAGACCAGTCCACCGGACCTGGACAAGATGTGGTCAGAACCGTCCTACCAGGTGGAGTCATCATCTTCACCAACAGATTCCGCGTTAACAGGAATCGATTATCTGGTTTAAACTGAGTCTCACCTGCAGACTGGTGAAGGTCTGGAAAGAAGGTCTGACCCTGGTCTCCTCACGGTTTCAGGACATGTACCTTCATCACATGATCCGGAGCATGCTGAAGCAGCTCCAGCTGGGTGAGCGGGACCAGACGCTCCTCAGCTTCATCGATAAGGCGATGAAGGTGGAGCAACGGAAGAAGCAGCTGGAGACTCGCTACAGCCAGGAGCTGAGTCTCCTCTACATCCTGCAGGAGGAGTACGACCGGGCCCGATACTACACCACCAACGCCCTGCAGATCTTCATGGAGGTACCATGTCCCCCCGTCCTCACATACGTTTCACATTAACTGTTCACTGTTAATTACACTTTATCTCATTTATTACACTCTGTTGGAGTTTATTACTCTTAAATGCAGCGTATGACATAATTAATGTCCGTTGTGTCAATGAGAGTTTCCGTGATTATTAGCCGTTTATGGTCCGTTAGCTGCAGGCAGAGCCGGTTTTACTACTAAGCAGACTAAGTTGCCCTAAGAAAGTTTTTCTCAGTGAGTACTTTATGGACTTCAGAAGCAGCTGGTAAGGTCAAGGTGATTTATTTTGTAACGATACTGTGATGTCAGGTTTTAGGGATGCAGAGATTCACTGATTTGAATCGGTGGTCCGACACAGATGTGTGAGATGCGACTGCACCGGTAGCTTCAGTGCGTATCGGATACAGCTGGCGCAACATATCTTTCTTGGTGTGTCTGAATCGGTAAAAACCCACGGTTACACCGATTATTACATAGTTTGTCTCCTCGTCACACGTATTTCCGAGGCACCTTGAATGTACCATCACTATCTTTAACTTCCGTTTTTAAAACATCAGAGCCAGGTGGCGCAGCAAATTAACACCGCTATTACTAGTGAATGTTATATTTTATTTACGTTCCTAGAGTGTTTTCAATAAGTTAATACACATTTTATTTTGACTTAAGGTGTTGTTTTTACCCAAAAACTTTGTTCGTGTTATGAAGGGGTAGGGCCCCATTATTCTACTTATAGCCGGCTCTGGCTGCAGGCGTTGACAGTGTCAATTGGCGTTGCCAATTTTAACAACGTTGTGGCTATTTAGTAGGGGTGTCCCAAAATATCACAATATTTTATGTTGAGATATCATATCGATATTAAAAAACACTGTATCAATATTTTTTGCTAACGAAATCTCGCGAGATTTTGTAAGAAAACAAACGAGATTTTGTTGTTCTAAATGCAGGTTCAGCATGTAGAAAAGTCCCTGCATTAGCACTAATATCTGGTTCAGGTTAAACTTTAAACATGGTG
>JALJCO010000835.1:0-41440 GCA_023101725.1 Atherinomorus stipes | reverse complement strand
TTTATTTTCCACTTATCCCCATGGTGAGCAAGACTTTGGAGCACTTTTTTAATATCTGCATTTGAGATATTAAAAAAGTGCTCCAGAGTCTTACTCACCATGAGGGTGGAAAATAAAGTTACATCATTCTGTGGGTGAACTATTCCTTCAATGTCCATGCCTTGCAACTGAAAGCTCTAATTCTACAGTGAAATGTACAATAGTGCTGAAAGGCCCAAACTGGTCTGTAAACTAAACAATATGTTTCTCTGAGCGATTGAATTAGCAGACAAGTGGCTGGTAAGTGGCTGGCAGAGGCTGAAAGGGGAACTTTTCATGCCCAGATCTGTATGCTCATACATCTTTAGGGGTTCTGGACAGTGGCCTGGGAGGAGGGGGAGGGGGGGGGGGGGGGCTCCACCTGGACCCTTCGCCTGGGGCCTCACTTTGGGTAGGGGCAGTGCTGTACCCTAAGCACGACCCTGGAAGGCAAATGCATGAAGGACTTTCATATTATTGAGGAAGAAAAGGATTGTCTCCTATCATTGTCTCAGATATAAGCAATTTAAGTGGGGTGACTTCCGTTAAAGCTTTATTTATGAAGCGCTTTAACACCAAAGGTAACAAAGTTCTGTACAGGTAACAAAAATAGAAACTAAAATCAAAAATCATATAAAAATAATATGATAATAAGAATAATAAAAGCAGTAAATAACAAGAATAAAATAAACAATACAGATTCTGACTTTCTGATGGGGCACACTAAACCAAAGCCAAGTAAAATGGTGAGCTTTTAGAAAAGATTTAAATTCATTCACGGTGCCGGCAGACCTTACAGAAAGAGGGAGACCATTCCAGAGTTTGGGGGCAATAACAGCAAAGGCTCGGTCTCCCTCGAGTAACATGACGAGTCCGTGGAACAACCAGCAGCATCTGGTTATCCATATCAGAGCTCAAGACGGATGATGCACGTTCAGGAGCTCAGAGAGATACGAAGGCACCAGACCATTCAGACATTTAAAAGCCAACAGTAAAATCATAAAAACTACTCTAAAAGACACAGGCAGCCAGTGAAGAGAACGCAGCACCGGGGTGATGTGCTTTCAACATCTTGTCCCCGTTAACAAGCGGGCAGCTGAGTTTTGGACCAGCTGAAGACAGTGGAGGAGAGACGATCCATCCCACCGTAGAGGGAGTTGCAGTAGTCCAGTCTAGAAAAGATGTACACATGAATGACCCTTTCAAGGACATTCAGAGGTATATAAGGCTTAATTTTACTAATAAGCCTCAGGTGGTAAAAGCCAGACTGAACGACTGCATTAACTTGCCTATCAAATTTGAAATTAACATCAAAAATAAATCCTAAATTTCTAACAAAGCTGCAGTTTGAGTCCAGGAACCAACTGCGCTGCTGCATGCTGTCAGAAGATCAGATTTACCAAAAAATAATGACTTCTGTTTTATTTTAATTTAGGCAGAGGAAGTTCAATTTCCGCCACGTTTTAACATCCTCTAAGCACGTGAGACAATTGCCCAAATTCTCGCCAGATTTTAAAGATTAATATATTTGGATGTCATCTGCGTAACAATGAAACGACACATTGTATTTTTTAAAAATGGACCCCAATGGAAGCAGGTAGAGTGAAAATAACAAAGGACCTAATATTGACCCCTGCGGTACCCCAAATATTTCAATGGGGCCTCAGAGGACAAAAACTGCCCAAGGTGAACAGAAAAACTCCTATTTTGCAAGTAGGACTCAAACCATTTTAATACCACGCCCTTCAGTCCAACAGAATGCTCCGAGGTAAGACGCTAACGCCACCTAGGACAGTAGCTACCTACAAGACAGCTGTATAATGATGAGTAAAAGCTACTGTTTTAACATGGAGTAAGGTAGCCGTGTGTCGCTAGAGGCTAAACAGATACACCAGATAAACACTAGTAAGTCATGTTGGTTGCTAATCTGCTGGAGACAATCAGAGACAAATCTAACACGGTCCTCTCTGCCAGTTTCTCAGATCCAGTATCTGCTATCCCGATCAGATCCAGTATCTGCTTTTTTTCCTATTTTTTCTTCCCCTTTTTTTGGATCCCTGGAAGGCAAATGCATGAAAGACTTTCACATTATTGAGGAAGAAAAGTTATTGTCTCTTAGCATTATCTCAGATATAAGCAATTTAAGTCGTGTGACTTAAGTTTAAAAATGTAAAAGCTGAAAATGAGCAAAATATCTAGATTTTTGCCTTACAGTATGGATAGAGTGTCAGTCATCGGACACTAAAGTTACATCTAATAAATGTCAAACTTGTTTTTTGCAGTGGGTGGAAAAAGTGAAATTAGTACGACTGAAAAACCAAACTCAGTCAACACGCCAAAAACGTCTGCTGCAGCAAAGCACCAACCTGATAAGATGTAAGTTCCTTTTACTGTTTTGTTTCTTAAATCATTTCTGCACAAATAAACTAATAATCTGAACATTTCTGTCAACTTTAGCCTCAACTTAAACATGATGACATTTGATTGTTGCACTTTTCTACTATGATAAGGAAACGTGTAGCTTTAACAACTACATTGTTTATTACTGCTAACCAGAGTGTATTGGTTATAAAACCAGTTTGCAGTTACATTTTCTTTACCCCTTCAAAAACATCCATTATGGATTACTCTTGCTTGCATTTTATATTTACTTTAACACATTACAGAGAAATGGTATTGCTCCGGTACATATGTTGTGTTTCTTTGTTTTTTCAATGATTTTGTGTATTAAGATTAAGATCTCTAGAAAATATGTTTGTAATAAAATTAGGTCTGAATTAGCATCAGTCTTTTTATGTGTGCAGTTTTTACTGCAAATATTTCAACATTTTAATAAGATAATAATTTCATATCTGTTTTGACATGTAAATGAAATATTTGTGTGTCAGCAAATTTTAGAAAAAGATCTAAATCCTACATTTTGTTAAATAATTTTTCAAAAGAAACTCAATTTTTTTCTTTTCCATCCTAATGATTTAAAATGTAGTTTTACAAGGACAGAAATTTCTAGTTTACCTATAATTTGCAACATTGTCCAAAGAAGTATTCATTTCATTGGGACCTGATGTTAAACACACATCTACAAATAATAATAATAATAATAATAATAATAATACATTGCATTTATATATCTCTTTTAAAATATCTCAAAGCAGCTTCACGGTTTGGATAAAAAGGTCAAATACAATAAATTCAGAATAAAAATGAAATACAACAAACAGAAAGGCAACAAAACATGTACAAATAGGACACAGGAGTTAAAAAGTCTATGTGGATGTACTAAAAGATCAAAATGGGTGTAAATTTGATGAGCAGAGGGTGCAGGAACGGGTTTAGGTGTGCATGTATTATAATGTATTACATATTGGTGGGCATGAATAATCTTTGTTTCATTCATTAGAGACTTGGATAAGTCCGATGCAGCTGCTCCTCCTGTACAGAGACCGATTCCTCCAAAAAAGACTTCAGAGTTTCAGCAGAGTTCCCATGTCTACTCAGGTAATGCTCCTGTTAAAGCTATTTCACCTGTGTCCCACTTCCTCAGTCTGCCATTTACAGTAAGGTCTCTGTGACCTGCAGTGTCACGTAATATGTCAGTAGTGGACACTCAGGACCTGGTCTTCACATGTCAAAGAGTGCATGTAGGTGACAGCATGACTGGAGCAGCCTGATCCCAAGGATGGAAGATAATCTTGTTAAAGGAATAGTTCACCCACAGAATGATTTAACTTTATTTTCCACTTATCCTCATGGTGAGCAAGACTCTGGAGCACTTTTTTAATATCTGCATTTGAGATATTAAAAAAGTGCTCCAGAGTCTTACTCACCATGAGGGTGGAAAATAAAGTTACATCATTCTGTGGGTGAACTATTCCTTCAATGTCCATGCCTTGCAACTGAAAAGCTCTAATTCTACAGTGAAATGTACAATAGTGTTGAAAGGCCCAAACTGGTCTGTAAACTAAACAATATGTTTCTCTGAAGTTATTAGAAACTGCGGTGAACTCTGGAGTGGCACATCAGAGGCCTAATCAGTTGTATACATGTTGCCCAAACCTATGCTCATACATCTTTAGGGGTTCTGGACAGTGGCCTGGGAGGAGGGGAGGGGGGGTCTCATCTGGACCCTTCGCTTGGGGCCTCACTTTGGGTAGGGGCAGTGCTGTACCCTAAGCACGTCCCTGGATGGCAAATGCATGAAGGACTTTCATATTATTGAGGAAGAAAAGTGATTGTCTCCTATCATTGTCTCAGATATAAGCAATTTAAGTAGTGTGACTTCCGTTAAAGCTTTATTTATGAAGCGCTTTTAACACCAAAGGTAACAAAGTTCTGTACAGGTAACTAAAAAATAGAAATTAAAATAAAAAATCATATAAAAATAATAATGATAATAAGAATAATAAAAGCAGTAAATAACAAGAATAAAATAAACAATACAGATTCTGACTTTCTGATGGTGCTCTCTGGAGTCCAAAGCCAGAGTAAAATGATGAGTTTTTAGAAAAGATTTAAATTCATTCATGGTGCCGGCAGACCTCACAGAAAGAGGGAGACCATTCCAGAGTTTGGGGGCAACAACAGCAAAGGCTCGGTCTCCCCGAGTAACATGACGAGTCCGTGGAACAGCCAGCAGCATCTGGTTGTCCGATATCAGAGCTCTAGACGGACGATGCACATTCAGGAGCTCAGAGAGATACGAAGGCACCAGACCATTCAGACATTTAAAAGCCAACAGTAAAATCATAAAAACTACTCTAAAAGACACAGGCAGCCAGTGAAGAGAACGCAGCACCGGGGTGATGTGCTTTCAACATCTTGTCCCCGTTAACAAGCGGGCAGCTGAGTTTTGGACCAGCTGAAGACAGTGGAGGAGAGACCGATCCATCCCACCGTAGAGGGAGTTGCAGTAGTCCAGTCTAGAAAAGATGTACACATGAATGACCCTTTCAAGGACATTCAGAGGTATATAAGGCTTAATTTTACTAATAAGCCTCAGGTGGTAAAAGCCAGACTGGACGACTGCACTAACTTGCCTATCAAATTTGAAATTAACATCAAAAATAAATCCTAAATTTCTAACAAAGCTGCAGTTTGAGTCCAGGAACCAACTGCGCTGCTGCATGCTGCCAGAAGATCAGATTTACCAAAAAATAATGACTTCTGTTTTATTTTAATTTAGGCAGAGGAAGTTCAATTTCCGCCACGTTTTAACATCCTCTAAGCACGTGAGACAATTGCCCAAATCCTCGCCAGATTTTAAAGGTTAATATATCTGGATGTCATCTGCGTAACAATGAAACGACAGATTGTATTTTTTAAAAATGGACCCCAATGGAAGCAGGTAGAGTGAAAATAACAAAGGACCTAATATTGACCCCTGCGGTACCCCAAATATTTCAATGGGGCCTCAGAGGACAAAAACTGCCCAAGGTGAACAGAAAAACTCCTATTTTGCAAGTAGGACTCAAACCATTTTAATACCACGCCCTTCAGTCCAACAGAATGCTCCGAGGTAAGACGCTAACGCCACCTAGGACAGTAGCTACCTACAAGACAGCTGTATAATGATGAGTAAAAGCTACTGTTTTAACATGGAGTAAGGTAGCCGTGTGTCGCTAGAGGCTAAACAGATACACCAGATAAACACTAGTAAGTCATGTTGGTTGCTAATCTGCTGGAGACAATCAGAGACAAATCTAACACGGTCCTCTCTGCCAGTTTCTCAGTCCAGTATCTGCTATCCCGATCAGATCCAGTATCTGCTATCCCTATCAGATCCAGTATCTGCTATCCCAATCAGATCCAGTATCTGCTATCCCGATCAGATCCAGTATCTGCTATCCCGATCAGATCCAGTATCTGCTATCCCGATCAGATCCGGTATCTGCTGGATCCCTGGAAGGCAAATGCATGAAAGACTTTCACATTATTGAGGAAGAAAAGTTATTGTCTCTTAGCATTATCTCAGATATAAGCAATTTAAGTCGTGTGACTTAAGTTTAAAAATGTAAAAGCTGAAAATGAGCAAAATATCTAGATTTTTGCCCTACAGTATGGATAAAGTGTCAGTCATCGGACACTAAAGTTACATCTAATAAATGTCAAACTTGTTTTTTGCAGTGGGTGGAAAAAGTGAAATTAGTACGACTGAAAAACCAAACTCAGTCAACACGCCAAAAACGTCTGCTGCAGCAAAGCACCAACCTGATAAGATGTAAGTTCCTTTTACTGTTTTGTTTCTTAAATCATTTCTGCACAAATAAACTAATAATCTGAACATTTCTGTCAACTTTAGCCTCAACTTAAACATGATGACATTTGATTGTTGCACTTTTTACTAGGCTATGATAAGGAAACGTGTAGCTTTAACAACTACATTGTTTATTACTGCTAACCAGTGTGTATTGGTTATAAAAACCAGTTTGCAGTTACATTTTCTTTACCCCTTCAAAAACATCCATTATGGATTACTCTTGCTTGCATTTTATATTTACTTTAACACATTACAGAGAAATGGTATTGCTCCGGTACATATGTTGTGTTTTTTTGTTTTTTCAATGATTTTGTGTATTAAGATTAAGATCTCTAGAAAATATGTTTGTAATAAAATTAGGTCTGAATTAGCATCAGTCTTTTTATGTGTGCAGTTTTTACTGCAAATATTTCAACATTTTAATAAGATAATAATTTCATATCTGTTTTGACATGTAAATGAAATATTTGTGTGTCAGCAAATTTTAGAAAAAGATCTAAATCCTACATTTTATTAAATAATTTTTCAAAAGAACATCACTTTTTTCTTTTCCATCCTAATGATTTAAAATGTAGTTTTACAAGGACAGAAATTTCTAGTTTACCTATAATTTGCAACATTGTCCAAAGAAGTATTCATTTCATTGGGACCTGATGTTAAACACACATCTACAAATAATAAAAATAATAATAATAATAAATAATACATTGCATTTATATATCTTTTAAAATATCTCAAAGCTTCACGGTTTGGATAAAAAGGTCAAATACAATAGATATCAGAATAAAAATGAAATACAACAAACAGAAAGGCAACAAAACAGGTACAAATAGGACACAGGAGTTAAAAAGTCTATGTGGATGTACTAAAAGATCAAAATGGGTGTAAATTTGATGAGCAGAGGGTGCAGGAACGGGTTTAGGTGTGCATGTATTATAATGTATTACATATTGGTGGGCATGAATAATCTTTGTTTCATTCATTAGAGACTTGGATAAGTCCGATGCAGCTGCTCCTCCTGTACAGAGACCGATTCCTCCAAAAAAGACTTCAGAGTTTCAGCAGAGTTCCCATGTCTACCCAGGTAATGCTCCTGTTAAAGCTATTTCACCTGTGTCCCACTTCCTCAGTCTGCCATTTACAGTAAGGTCTCTGTGACCTGCAGTGTCACGTATTATGTCAGTAGTGGACACTCAGGACCTGGTCTTCACATGTCAAAGAGTGCATGTAGGTGACAGCATGACTGGTTTAGCAGCCTGATCCCAAGGATGGAAGATAATCTTGTTAAGATTTGTGTTGCAGAGAGTTTTGGATGATGAAAGTTTTAGTTGTTGTGACTGAGATTTTTAGAGAAGTAAAGGGTCAGAATCAATGATTGCTCTTAAATTTTAGCATAATTGGTTCGGTGTGGCTTCGACTAAGCTGGCAATTCTCAAACCAGCCTAATAATGTCTTTATCAATACTCTTCTGTTCAGGTTTATTTCCTGATGATTGTTGCTTCAAGTTCTACCCAAGAAGGTTGAACAAAAACCTCATCAAATCCTATTACCTGACTGACCACCGCTGCCTCAAGGCTGCAGTCATGTAAGAGCTTCATACTGGGTTTTCATCACTCTCATCATGTCTAATTCAATGATTCAAAAAGTTGAATGAGCTCAACTAATTATGACTTGGTGTTATTTAGTAAATGCATTACAATTAATATCTAAAAGCTTTAAAATCAATATTTTACAAATATACTGTAAATCAAGTCACTCGCTTTGACAGGTTTTCTTCTATTTTAATGTTTTGTCTTTGGATGTTAATATAAAATGATAACATGAGGTCTGATAATGACTTTGACGTTTTCGTCTCCGTCTCAGTTTTGTTACAGAGAGATTAGTTCACGTCTGTGTGGATCCGTCTCTGTCCTGGGTCGAAGAGCCTCATGAGGTTTGTGGATGAGCGCTCTTCCTAAACAGACCACCTGCTCATCAAGAAGACTTCCTCCTTTATCAGAAAACATCCAATACAATGAAATCATGATGTTGGTGTTAATGGGTTTTATAACTCATCAATCCTTAAATAATAAGTCATCAATTTTGTCATAAGATGGCTCTTTGATGTTTTGTATCTCTCATATTACCCAATAGTATAATCATCAGATTAAAGGCAGTAGTTTGAAAATGTCTTTTTCAGATTTTATATTGAATAAAATGTATTTTTGTCATGACTTTTTCTACTCTCATTTTTCATTTGTTTTCTCTTCCCTTTGGCAAAGAGAAACACTTTTCTAAAATAGATCTATGTGGTTGGCAGCCAACTACAAGAACATTTCACATAAAAGTACATCCTCATTCAAATTGACTTTTTACTCATGACTTTTATTGAGGTTCAGGAAAACCACAGAGTTTATCAAAACATGTAAATATAAATGAAGATGCAGCTTTTTGTCATCCTAACAGCATCGTTTCCTAAGTCATACTTTAAAGTGCTGATGACATGATTTTGACATTTTTCACCATGTTTTAGAGACTGAATGACTCTTTTTTTTTTAGAAAACATCCCTGCATTTCAGCACATCTGATCAGACTGTGGCGCTGTTAGCAGAAACAAGACGTGACGTAGCTTGTGGGAACTCTACACTGCTGTCAATATGGCTTTCAATGGGTTTATTGTAGTTTTTAAGTTCCTTTTCCAGTTTTACAGACGGACAGTAACGGCTCAGCCTTCTGTTGTATTGTTGTTTAAAAGCTCATAAGGATGGTGTTAATTTATTTATATTTCCCACGGATAGGGCTAAACGATATGGACAAAATTTCATATCTCGATATTCATGCGAGACATCTCAATATCGATAGGATACGATATGACTACAGGTTCGTTGAAAACCAAGCACTTTGGTGGAAAGTGCAGTTTTGTTTGTGACTTCCGGAGCTTTATATGCAGGACAAGCGCAGGGAAATCTATATCTTTTATATAGTTGCTTTTGCGATATTAAAGGAATAGTTCACCCACAGAACGATTTAACTTTATTTTCCACTTACCTTCATGGTGAGCAAGACTCTGGAGCACTTTTTTAATATTTCAAATGCAGCCGGCGATCAGGACGACTTCTCGTTTTCACCCAACTTTCATATAATGGAGTTCGATTGAGCCCGAGCCAACAAGGTCCTTAGAAGTTCACAAAAAATTGTTAATATTCCTCCATACTGCTCGTCCAATGTAATCCAAGTGTCCTGAGTGGGTAGTATCCATAATTTACTCTAAACTACGCCATTTAGTATATTTTTAGAGCCTAAATAGAAGTACATCGCATCTCTTGCGCGCACGCCGATGCGCGTTCATGAAACTACGGAAGGCGCGGCAGGCGAGATTGCGCGTTCTCTTTTTCCTTCATTATTTGTTTTAAATCAATATCCAACTCCTCTTGTGTTTGTCCCGGTTCGTCTGCAGCTCTGTTGCTCTTAAGACAATGTAAACAATGAATTTCTTCTTCTACACTTGTATTATCGGCAGCGTTGGCTCTAAACGCCGAGGCTTCCGTAGTTTCGTGAAGGCGCAGGTGCGCGCTCCGTGGAGTAGTATATTCTTCTTTTTAGTGGAAACGTTATTTTTGGTATTTAGCGCTTCATCACCCATCAGTATTATTCCTGCCTTTAGTCCCCTTAAAGGTAAGGAATGCTCAAATTTACTCTTAACCAGCTAAAAACCAGCGCCCGAAGGGCAGCTTAATGTAATATTGTCCAAAGGACACAAAGTGATGCAGAAACTTTACCGGTGAGTAAATGCACTCCGAGAAATAAGATCCAGGATGAAAAAAAAAATTATCCCTTAAAATGAGATGTTAATTAGGAAATTATTTCACACATACACAAAAGAAATCTTAGTGCTCCCTGGTGCTTTAGGGTGTGTCCAGATTAGAGGGCTACATCCTTCCAAGGCCGGATTTGACCCCACAGTGATGCAACCAAAGCTGTCGTGATTCGAAGGCTCCTTCAAATGCAGCCTACATATGTGGTCTTATTTTCCCCAGATTTTAAGGACCGTCCAATTTATCCTTTGTGGCTAATCCTATCCCAAGATGCATTGCAGGAGGAACAGGACATTCTACAGTGGAAGTTTAGAAATTTAAGACATTAAATATAAATTGATCACTGAATTTGGAAATATTAACTGGAAAGCTGCTTGGAATTATAATGATCGGTACCGTGTCACCAGTAAAAGAGGTCTCTTTTAGGATTATTCACTTCATTTATCCATCCAAAAGACTTTTGTTGAAGAGTCTATTGGTCATCTTTTTTTGATGAATGCATTTGTGTCAGTTTCTCTTTTTTTGTGGCTTGAAATTGAATATCTGTTTTAAAAGTCTTTCCCCCTAAAAAAGTACAGCTAATCTTTTTATGAGAACTGTGATGTTGAAAGCCAAAGAATTTTTATTTTGATATCTTTTGGAAATATTTTATTCATAAGTGCAAGTAGTGGACCCAAAAAGAGCCAAGAATACAGGAATTTAGAATTGAAATGGGTCTTTATTTTAAAACTTTGCAAGGTTTAAAAACCAAAAAGGCTACTAAAAATGCCCTGGACAATTATAAAGCCTCGAGTTTGTCTTTATATTTTTTGCTCTCTCATGTTTCATATACCCCTCTGTTTGTTATCCTTTTATTTTTTTTATATGTACCGTATTCCTTTTATTTTGTATTGTTGCTTCAAATTGAAGTTTGTATGTTTCTTTCTCCACAGTCTATTGTTAATTGTATGACTGAAAACATGAAATAAAGATAGATTAAAATAAATAAACTTAACACATTTTCATTTTATTTATTATATGATTTTATTATTGTGTACAAATTAATATTACGGTTTTTCATTTGATATTGTCCATGAAATTAGATAAAGTTAAAATGAGACTCTTGAAATCTTGTAAACTTTACAAAATAAGTTTTCCTGGATTTGATTTTCTCTCAGCCAGAGAATTTTTTAAAATGCTGCTGAGGATGGTAAAGCGGCCGTAACTCCTCTAAAAATGGCAGAACAATGCTACAGTAAGGTGATATTTTGCTTCGGTTTAGCTCCATCACAGTTGCTTGGCAATGAGAGATCTTTTCTTCACCTACCGAGGGACTACTGATGCAAAATAAATAGCTTGCTAACTGTAATCCAACATGTTCACATTTGTAGCTACATATGTTCATTACTATTAATATGACCCTATCAAATAAACAAATAAAAAAAGTTTGAAGAGTTTGAAGAATAAATGCACAGAATTTTAAAGCTTCTTATAAAAATATTGAATGCAAAAACGTTTTTAACACACGAACCATTAATTGATTGCAAAATTAAGGTAAAATATACGGCTACAAATATCTTAAATTAAGAGCTGTTCATGAGTCAAAAGAGCCAGCTCTTTTTTCGGGAACCGAATCAAAAGAAAAGAGCCGAACTTTCCATCACTAATATGCCAAGGAGGCTAGGCCATCTGAATGCAACAGCCTGTCACTTCCGCCTTACGTGGTCTAAGGAGGACCCAGCCTACGTAGACTAGGACGCATCCTTATAAGGACGCAGCCCTTTAATCTGGACACACCCCTTATGACTCCACAATAGGGGATTATTACGCTTCCGCGTTCCGGTTTCCGGAAGTTGAAACATCTGAACCTTCCTCTTCCGGGCCAGGAATGGCTCAATGTTGCTGCTCTGTTCCATTGTGTACATCTAATAAACATCGCCAGCCGTACCTAAGTTTTCATGGATTCCCACTGAAAAGACACTAAGGAAGAAGTGGATGAAAGCGATTTGTCGGAGTGAAGGACCGAAACTTAAAATAAAACAAGATTGCGCGTATGTCTGAGTCGGCACTTCAATATGCAGACTACACACAGCTAGCGTTAGCAAGCTCGCGTTAGCTGACGTTACCAACTTTTCGCTTGTGAAAACATACAAGCGTCTAAAACTGGATCTGTATCCTCCCGTTTCCAATGGATTAACTGGGGACTCCAAAAAAAGGAGACGCTTTCAGATGCTTGTGTGTTTTCAGCCCACAAAGTTAGGTACGTCATCGAGCTGGCAATGCTAGCCTGCTAACACGACTGTGCAGACTGCCGGCACAAACAAACGTGTGTCGTTTTAGTATAAAGTTCGGTCCTTCACCGCGCAATCGGTTGTTTTGATCCACTTCTTCCTTAGCATCCTTCAGTCTGATGAAAACTTGCATTGCGTACCTTTACAAAGTTAACAGAGAGCTGCGGACACTGTTAGCAGGAGCATTACCCAAACGCCCTCCCCCAGCCACGCCCTTCTGCAGCCCCACCACAAGGACCCCTTTTTTTTTTTTTTTTTTCCCCATTTACCTCTTCCTTCCTTCATTCCTCCTCTTTCTCCTCCCCCCCCCCACCTTTTTTCTCCCCCCCCCCCCTCCCTCCCCCCCAGATCGTTTTGGGTTTTTTTTTTTTTTGAGGACCTTTTTCTTGCCCGAAGGAATTTTAATCCGGAACTTCCGTAGTGATATCCCCATATAATCATAAAAAATGCAGGTATTTCCAGCATCTGTATCTGTATCATCAGCTGTATCTGGTGGAATCTGATGAAAAATGTCAAATATAACCTTTTTCCTTCCAAATACATTGCTAAAATTAGAGAACACAGAATTTTAAACTGCAATGTTAAAGAGATTAAAATGTGTTGTTTCAATAGGAGTCAATGGGACATTTTTGGCCTCAAAGGTCACCAGTGGGAGAATTAAAAAAATATTAATGCAATCAAATCAGTTTGTTGCTAATGAAGATTCCATTAGCAACAAACTAATGGAGTCTTCATTAGACTCCATTAATGGAGTCTAATTAAGATGCAAGACTCCAATCACCACTCAAGCTCCATCCCTGTAATATTCATTTTATAGAAAATTATTCATGTTTTGTATTTCTTCATAGGGAACACTGTTAGGGCCATTCTGTCACAGATAGACCCATTTATATTTACAATTCATGGCGACATTAGTAAAGTTTTTATTTTTAACAACAAGAGGGAAGCACAGGAAGGTGGAGCAGCTGAGAGAAGGAAGTGCAGATGGATGATAGCAGGGAGAAAGTGGAGCAGGCATGGACCATGTTTTTAAAAACGATACATCACGAGGCCGCAACAGATATTGAAAACTCACGGATATTTTTGGACTCACCCCCTCACCACCACCAGCAACATGTGAGTTCAACATTTGAAAGTGGTACAAGTCAGACAACGGGTGTGTTACAAGCTGCAGATGTTTATTTGAAGATAACATGATGATATCAGCTGAGATCCTCCATGGTTCTGTTTACCTGCTGTTACAGTGCTGTTAAATCTCCCATCAGCCCAAACACGACAGATTATGAATATTCCAACCTAAAATATATTTGGTCCTACATGGAATTTCCTGGTATAAAACAGATAAAATACAAGTTAATGTACTGTGTTAAACTGACAGGTGGCTATTGTAATACTGAGGCTGCTTGGCTGCACCACACGTACGAAAATAACACATAACAGAACATCTAGAGGGTTGCAGAATAAAAGTGTTAATTTTGCTTTAAAAAGTGTTTATAGCCTCTAAATAATTGTTTTATCAATTTTGACGATCCAAAATAAATATTTATATCTGAGTGATTACCATGCAAATGTCTACACTAAATAATTCTGTGTCATTAGCATTAGCTCAGCAGTTGCTAGTTCGATTGCTACGTGTAAAAATATAATTTTCCTTGCCTTATTTCTCAAATTCAAGCAGACAGAAAATAAAACAGGATGACGGTACAGGTAGCAAAGGGGCTCAAAAGCTCTGCTGAGGTTGCCGCTTTCCTCCTGGACGTGTAAAGTGGGTACGGAAAGTTTTCAGATCCCTTTAAACTTTTTACTCTTTGTTTCATTGCAGACATTTGCTAAAATCAAGGAAGTTCATTTTTTTCTCATTAATGTTCACTCAGCATCCCACCTTAAAAGAAAAAACAGAAATTTGGAAGTTTTTGCAAATTTGTTAGAAAAGAAAATATCACATGGTCAAATCAAATGAGGGAGGGAGAAATTGAGATCGCTGCACTTCACGTTACAAACTCCGCCCACTGCACTTCTAGGCTACTTTTTCTGATGTGATTTCAGGCCAAAGTCACCGATATAAAGCTACAGCATTACCCATCATTTCCAGAGAATTTATTTCAAACGGCAGACAGCCATCGAGCCAATTTCACCACACTGATTCACAATTTATTTCTATTATAACTGTATTATTATTATTACCACCAACAGTCCTGTGTATGGCCATCGTCACAGTCAAGAAAAAAAATTTAAGTACGGCTTAAAAACAAACAAACAAACAAAAAAACCCACACAAGTCTCTAACCCCAAAACTGGGTTACGCTCTGAAAAACAACCCAAAAGTGGTGCATAACCTTGAAAACCCAGAAACTGGACAAAAATATTAGCCTCATAACCCAGAAAATGGGTCACTCTTTCTAAAAAAAAATAGCCCTCAAATATAACTCAACACTAACCAACCCATAAATTGGGTTACCAAAATAACCCAACATTTTTAAGTGTGCTTTCCGTTGCTATTAACTACTATCGTCTAGGTTTGACCTCTTTTCTGCGTAGTTCTGTGTGTGTACAGTTGTGTGAAAAAGTGTTTTGATTTCTTTCTCTTTTTTTGCATGTTTGTCTCAATCAAGAAATCACTTGAATAGGACCTGCCTGACTAAGTTAACCCTTTATAGGGCACTAATTGAAAAACTTTTAAATTAAAAATTTCAACCCCAGAGTATCATTGTGGTATATAACAATAATAATAATCTGCAATTACATTTTTTTTAAATGTTCATTTTTAATGCTGAAAATCACAGGAAACAAAGTGATCAAATATGGTAACTTGCCCCATTCTGGTTTTAAAAAAAAAAAAAGTAAAAACAGCACAAGGTAGAAGATGTTGAAAAAACATGAATAAGTTTAATAAACATTAGTTCAGACCATTTAAAAACATTACAAAACCACTCCAACAAGATATTTAATAAAAAACCATTTAAGATCACTACAGAATATTCAAAATATAGAATATTATAACATTTCATAACAAGACACTTTACAGGAAAATAAAACAATGGAGGGATTGATGGATCTTTCAGTGTCTTACTGCCTTCTCAATATTTACACGACTATTTTTAGTTGGGGTGGTGGTACTCAGCAAAGCAGTTGCGTATTGCATTTAGGCAAAGGTGGACCTTGCAAACCCCACAGAACACATTGGACCTTGCAAAGTTCTCTTTCTTGCTGCAGTACTTGCATGTTTGGCAAATGGTTTTAACAGGAACGTGGAACACAGAGTGATCGAACCGCACAGCCTCAGTGGGGTTGGAGCAGCGATGTCCTCTGACTGACTTGGGAACATCAAAGACAGCTCTCAGACTGTCGGAGCTTCTTCCTGAGCGAGCCATGGACGGCTTTTGGTTAGAAGCATACTTGAACACCTCAATTTGGAAGCTTTCAGAGACTGGCTGTCCAGTTTCAGTTCCTTGCAGCTTCATGCATTCATGACGGCCAGATCGATGGTGTATGCAAACGTACCACTTCTTGGACTTCATGGGGGTGCGGTACAGGTGCACCAACATGTCGCTCGTCAATGCCCCCCATGTTGACATTGTAGCTCTTGATGACTGCAGGAGAACTCACAGGTTCCTTCTTTTTTTTGATTCACTGGCAAACCTAAGACAAGATATTGTTTTATTCATCACTGTTAGTGAAATTTGGTGTTGTAACAGCTCCATAAAAAGAAAAAAATGTATAAATGAATGGAGGAAAATAAACGGCTGAGTAATAACAAAATAAAGGCAGCACTGACATCTACAGGGACAACAAAAGCAGGCAAAACTAAAATCAACAATACCTGTAGACAGATGGCATAGGTGAGTGGTGCCAGGGATCAGGGCGTTGTCATTGAAGTGGATCATCCTTCTGAGCCTGAACCTCTTTGATGACATAATGTTGGCAATCTGAGGGATTCTGGTGTCCATGGCCCACGGTGGTGAAGGTGGTGTTAGTGTCCTTCTGAATGGCGTACAGCTTGGTGTGATAAGTTATGTGGCTAATAAGGTAAAATATCTTGTAAAGTACACAAAAGATTTCGCAGTAAAGCTGGGAGCAGAGTGCTGGTACTCGGGCAGAGGTGAATTTCTTTTGGTTTTCCTCCAGGTGGTGGTAGGTTTGAGGGTTTTGGGTTTGATGTGGCCCTTAGCTTGTGGTATAACCTGCTCATCTTGGTCTCAATCATTTTCATCCTCATCTTTCCCATCCTGAAGCACCTCCACTGCAGGCTGTACATGCCTCCTCTTGTCAGGAGGACTCATCTTACTTGTAGTGGGAGAGTCTAAGTTGTGGCCGACCGGGAAATAATCAGGATCGACCTCCACATCATTTTCCTCCTCTTCATCATCGCTGATGGCAGAGTTGGATGGAACAACCATAAGCCCCTTCCTCTTTCCATAAAGCCTCTTTGCTAAAATCTGCAACAGAAAATATTATAATATTTTTGCATGCGCAACATCCGGTGGCAACCCTGTTTACGGAAGTTGGGGATGCTGCCTTTGCTACTGTCCGCGGTGCTTCGCCTCTCGACTTCCGCACCATATAGTTCCCTATTGAATGCCACCTAGTCAGTCTTTTGATGTTAAATCAGCTTCTCGTTTGTACTCGATCAGAATGTGCGGATCACGAAACGTAATTGGTAAAAAAAATTCAAGTTAATGAGTTCATTTTCGCCAAGTGATGCTACTAGAAACCACCCGGTTACGGCAACTAAGGTAAGCTAAGCTAAAGTCAGTGCTGCGAGATTCAGAGAATGACTGGGTCGATTAGGAAATGCTTCTGCCCACTTGTCCAACTCAGGGGACTTGGGGGGGGGGGCTCATTTTCACCCAGAGGTGGCATACGCCTTTAAGTGATACAAAATATAATGCAAAAACATCCAAAATTACTTATTTTCACCACATTTAGCTATATAATCTCTAGAAGTGGGATATGTATTTTCAGTTAGTCAGTCATTTTCTATACCGCTTATCCAGTTCAGGGTCGCAGGGGTTGCTGGAGCCTATCCCAGCTATTATCAGGCGAGAGGCGGGGTACACCCTGGACAGGTCGCCAGTCTGCCGCAGGGCCAACACAGAGAGACAGACAACCATTCATGCTCACATTCATTCCTAGGGGCAATTTAGAGTAACCAATGGGATATGTATTTTATTAAATCATTATAGAAGCTCTTAAGAGTATCAGGCAAGATTCTAATGTATTATTTGGAGTCATAATGCTTGTTTGGCAAAAAGAAACTCAAAAATATGGCTTAGAAACAAAGGACATATGAGCTAAAGTTGGAGTAACTGATGCAGGTCTGTTTTTACTTGTTTGGGGCATATGCTTAGCCTACACATGTGCTCCCTGTTTTTCATGCTATGATTTTGCCGAATTCCAAAAGTCTCACGAATAAAACATGTCTGTCATCATTTACTACTACTTCTCAACCATGTAATGTAAAAGTTTCATAAACTTACCATGATTAGTTTTAGAGCTGAGTGAAAACGTCAGAGAAATCAAGCCGCAAAGTGGCGATTATCTGCCTAACAGGAAAACGCTGACGTTTCGTGCGTCACAGACATCCGCTGATTGGTCGAATAGTGTAATGGCGCAAACTGTAACAAGCTTAATCCCTGCTGATTGGCTGGACCAAATCACGTGATCCTACAACCATGTGCAAAGCCCCAATGACGTCATTTAGAAGGTCCCTGGAAGTGCTCAAATATGGTCAATTGCCCCATAGAGCAAAAAGATCCTCAAAAGCTAGACATCATGCTGCGATCCAAAGAAATTCAGGAAAAAATGACAAAGTACTTGAAATCTATCAGTCTGGAAAAGGTTCCAAAGCCATTTCTAAAGCTTTGGGACTCCAGAGAACCACAGTGAGAAACATTATCCACAAATGGTGAAAACATGGAACAGTGGTGAACCTTCCCAGGAGTGGCCGGCCGACCAAAATTACCCCAAGAGCACAGCGACGACTCATCCAAGAGGTCACAAAAGACCCCAGAACAACATCCAAAGAACTGCAGGCCTCACTAGCCTCAATTAAGGTCAGTGTTCATGACTCCCCCATAAGAAAGAGACTGGGGGGCAAAAATGGCTGCATGGCAGAGTTCCAAGATCAAAACCACTGCTGAGCAAAAACAACATAAAGGCTCGTCTCAGTTTAGCCAGAAAGCATCTTGATGATTCCCAAGACTTTTGGGAAAATACTCTGTGGACTGACGAGACAAAAGTGGAACATTTTGGAAGGTGTAGGTCCCATTACATCTGGCGTAAAAGTAACACGACATTTCAGAAAAGGATCATACCAACAGTAAAATATGGTGGTGGTAGTGTGATGGTCTGGAGCTGTTTTGCTGCTTCAGGACCTGGAAGACTTGCTGTGGTAAATGAAACCATGAATTCTGCTTCTACCAAAAAATCCTGAAGGAGAATGTCCGGCCATCTGTTGGTGACCTCAAGCTGAAGCACACTTGGGTTCTGCAGCAGAACAATGATCCAGAACACACCAGCAAGTCCACCTCTGAATGGCTTAAGAACAACAAAATGAAGACTTTGGAGTGGCTCGTCAAAGTCCCCACCTGAATCCCATTGAGATGCTGTGGCATGACCTTAAAAAGGCGGTTCATGCTGGAAAAGCCTCCAATGTGGCTGAATTACAACAATTCTGCAAAGATGAGTGGAACAAAATTCCTCCACAGCGCTGTAGAAGACTCATTACCAGTTATCACAAACGCTTGATTGCAGTCGTTGCTGCTAAGGTGGAACAACCAGTTATTAGGTTTAGGGGGCAATCACTTTTTCACACAGGACCATGGAGGTTTGGATTTCCCCCCCCCCTCACTAATAAAAATCTTCATTTAAAAACTGCATTTAGTGTTTACTTGTGTTATCTTTGTCTAATATTTGAATTTGTTTGATGATCTGAAACATTTAAGTGTGACAAACATGCAAAAAAATAAGAAATCAAGAAGGGGGCAAATACTTTTTCACACAGCTATATGTATGATCTTATGATACTGAAGCCACCTGCAGGTTCTTCTGTAAGGGACTGCTGGTTTTGTTTTCCAGCAAAGACCTTGGAATGTTGTTTAGGGGTTTCTATCAAGATGCTTCAGTTGATTGTGTGGTTTTAATTTTTTTCTTTCTTCTCTTCACTTTGTTTTTCCTTTAAAAAAAAAAAAAATCTATTCCACGATTTATTATTTATTTAAAATGAAAAAAAAAAAAATGTTCTTTGAAAAAAATTCAATTCAGTTAAAAAAAAAAGGGTAAAATGCAGTTTCCAGTTTGACTTACTGGTGGCAGCATTGTCTCATCTTTAAAGAGGTCAAACTCATCATGTCATCAGCTGAGCAGAACATGAGAATGGGACATCAATGTGTTCTCATACAAAGGAAAAATCTCTTTCCAGGAAAACAGCAGGTATTTTATCTAGAATCAGAACTGCTTCCTCTCAACAAACCAGCGGGTTAAAATCCATCCACACCCACCTGCACACAAACCAAGCGTTGCACAGATGCATGATATATTAACCACAACGAGGTTTATGCTAACTGTGCTGATCAGTCTGGATGTGGTCCGTCCGCCCAGTGAAGAGTTAGCTTGTGAAGATAAGACAGTTTCACAAAAACCTCTCACATAACATCTGTTATCAATAATTACTGTAGTTTGATTTGTGTAAAATCACTGTGAAAAGGAGGGAAATATGATTTTACTATCCAGATTCAATAAGAAGAAAAATAATTAATATGTGAAGCTCAGCTGTATAACTTAATACCACAATGTGGAAGTAATGTGCCAAGAAATTAGCAAACAAGGAAAAATGTAGCACTGAAAGACATGTCCAGAATAAACACAACTTTTACTGGAAAAGACCAAACTGAAGAGGATTTAAAAAGGTAATTTCAGACTGGCTGTGGAAGGTGAACAGTGCATGCATACTGCAAGAAAGTAGATCAAGTCCCCAAACTCAACTACTGCTGCAGGTTCTGTTGCAACTCAGGAGAAAGTCAGACCTTTACAAATAAAGAACGTTAAAGCAGCCCTTACCGATGTTGCATTTCAGGAAGCGCAGCAAGATGATTTTAGTATAAACAGTCCCATCTCACTCCTAACCCCCCCCCTAAATATTCAGTGTTCTCATTGAATATTTAGAGATTGTAAAAATATTTTATTTTCATTAATGGTGGGTCTGTCTTGTATTTCAGAGTTCCATCACCTCATTCATAGCATTTTACCGTATTAAAAAAATTGTGTAACAATGCAGCATCGGTAAGGGTTGCTTTAACACAACATAATTGCTCATACTGTATTTATGCATCTATTCTTAGACTTGACTGAAATTAGAGACAGTTTCTTGTACAGACCGTCAAAGACACGACCATGAAACTGAGAACAAACATCTGAACTCAGCAAACTGATTCAGCTCCAGCAGACTCAGGTTTATGATGAAATGGGTGACTTTACCTGTATTCAGCAGATGGTGCCGTTGTGTAGGTAGGTGACCTCTGATGCTGCACAAGTTTGGCACTTTTGTTTTGTAATGACACATAAAAGCAATCGTAATATTTGGCTTTTTTTATTAGTAAACATAGCAGAACCCTGCACTACGTTATCCCGAAAAGCTGACAGAGGTGGTGGAGGAAGTCTGGGCTTCCCTGATATGGTTGCTGCCCCTGTGACTGACCGTAACTCAGAGGCTGTTCTAACATGTAATGGAAACTGTTTTGGATCTTATGCAGAGCACCAGTAGACCCAGTTTAGTCTAGTTCAATGCTCTCATGAACTTTAAACAACATGATCTGGCTGTGTGAGTGCGCTGGCTGATGGAGATCTGGAACTTAGCATACGTGAAGAAGTGTGGGATCATCTGGACGGACAACGAAATGCAGAAACATCCAAAGAACGGTGGAAAGTTACCTGAAGATTATTTTTTCAAAATAGAGAAAAGTTCGTCTGAGAGGTTCTGACTGTGATAATAAATAAAACTGTTGAACCAAATATTGATTTTCAAGCTTCTGTTTTTGCCATTTCTGCCATATTCCTTGTTCATGTTTGCATTTTTCAGTAATTAAGGTAACTTTTTCTCGGTAACATATGAAGAAGAGGAACTGATTAAGAATATTGCACCTTATTCAAAAGTTTATTTCAATTAGGATTCACCTTAAAGTTAATTGTTTTTATAATTGTCTCCAAATCTTTATTTATTTGTTTTTAGTAAAAAAAAATTTCCTTATTGGGTAAAAAAAAAAAAAAAAAAAAAAAAAACTGAAGCCATGACAAAAATAGTTTTTATTAAAGATCAAATTTCAAAATGAATGACCTTTTGACATCTACAGACATTCAGATGAGAAACAGCAAACGTTTAAATGTACTGACTTTAACGGAGCTGTCGGATAATGAGAGTAATACAAAGCTTCTAAATACGTGTTGAAGCAAAATGAAATAAAAACAATATGATTTATTTTTACTGATGAAGATGAGGAAGTCTTCATGATGAGCAGGTCGTCCGTTTAGAAGGAGCGCTCATCCACAAACCTCATGAGGTTCTCGGCCCAGGACAGAGACGGATCCACACAGATGTGACGCAATTTCTTTGTAACAAAACTGAGACGGAGACGAAAACGTCAAAGTCATTATCAGACTTCACATTTTCATTTTAAAGCAACATCCAGTTATTTAACAGAATATATTTACGAACTGCGATGCATTTACTGAAATCATACAAAGTAGTACTTATGAGACTTATTGAAGCGGGTTTGCTGGGACTGAGGTAAACCCAGTATGAAGCTCTTACATGACTGCATTCTTGGGGCAGCGGTGGTCAGTCAGGTAATAGGATTTGATGAGGTTTTTGTTCAACCTTCTAGGGTAGAACTTGAAGCAGCAATCATTAGGACCATTAGAATCTGGAAAAAAGCATTGATGACCATCAGGCAGGTTTAAGAAATGTCTCCTACATTTAAACCACATAATGTGAGATAATCTTACTGGTGCAGACGGCAGACAACATCACAGTTCCCAGGATGCAGAGCAGAAGGATGTGAGCGGTCCTCATGGTGACGCGATTTTCCCCTGGAGATGTTAGAGAGTTTCACCACAGCTGCTCCTCAGATCACGATAAGAGGCTTCTAAACACAAGACGAGACAGAGTCACTTTTATCAAGATCAATAAAACAGGAAAAAAAGGTGTTGGTGGTGTGAAAGAGGGAGGGTGGCTGTGGTTGCAGAGAGAACCAATCTTTGAACCTAACAGAAAGAAACTTTCCACTGTGTCAGACTGATCGCAGAGAAAATACTCTTGTGGTGAAGCTAAAGGCGTTGCTCAGAGCTCGATGGTGACATACAACAAACATCACTACTGCCTCAGTTATAATGCTGAAGTCAGCAAATATAAAGGTAATTTAAAACGGGATGAAAATAGAAAATACTGGAAGTGCTGGTTTTGTATTTGTATTTTTTTTTTTATCTTAAAACAATTATACACACACAAAAAAAAAGATAATCCCTGAGGAAACTAGTCTACTGGAGCCATGATACTACCACCACCGCGTTTTACTGGTTAAATAGACTCTTATGCGAAACTGCAGTGCGTTAACTTCTCCAGACACGCATACATCTGGCCTTTTCTGAATTACTTTGAGTTTTAAACATCGTCGGCAACAGGAATTAGACATTTGAAGCCCATGTGCAGCATCTACCTGCATGTTGTTTCTCTTGAAGCTGAACCTCTTCTCCAGGCTGCGGTCAGCCCTCTGGCTTGTACACCATTTTCTTCTTATTCCTTCCACTTAATTGTCCGTTAATGTGCTTTGATACAGCACTCTGAGAACACTCAGCTGCTTTCGCTATCACTTGTGTCTTTACCACCTTGTGCAGGGAGTCAATGATGGTTTTCTGCACAATGGTCAGATCAGCAGTCTTCCCCATGTTTGAGAAATCTTCTAAACCAAGACAATGGTAAATTTTAAATGGACTGTACTTATATAGCGCTTTTCCAGTCGTTCTGACCACTCAAAGCGCTTTTACATATATATACACATATACACTGTATATACACACACACACACATATATAAACATATATGTATGTGTGATATATATATATATATATATATATATATATATATATATATATGTGTATATGTGTATATATATATATATATATATATATACACTACTCACAAAAAGTCAAGGATATTTGCCTTTTTGTATGTCAGAATGAATCTAAAATCCACTACAACCTTTCCAGGTGAACTGAATTAAACTTTCTGTAAACTTTTCAATGCACATTTACATTGTTAAATGGTTAAATAATTATTCTGCATCATTCTGTTCTCCAAAAAACTGAAAGTTGAATATCCCTAACTTTTTGTGAGTAGTGTATATATATGTCTGTGTGTATGTGTGTATATATACATATATATATGTATGTATGTGCTTGCATACATGCAAAGCACGTTAACGGACAATTACATGCATATATACATGCATGTATATGCATGTATGTATTACATAGAGTACAGTGGGTACGAAAAGTATTCACACCACTTTAAACTTTTCATCTGTTTCATTGCAGCCATTTGCTTAAATAAAAAAAAGTTCATTTTATTTCTCATTAATATACACTCAGCACCCCATCTTGACAGAAAAATACAAATTTTTAAAAAAAGAAAAACTGAAATATCACATGGTCACAAGTATTCAGACTCTTTGCAGTGACACTCATATTGAACTCATATGCTGTCCAGTTCTTCTGATCCTCCTTGAGATGGTTCTACTCCTTCATTGGAGTCCAGCTGTGTTTAATTAAACTGATTGGACTTGATCAGGAAAGACACACACCTGTCTATACAAAACCTTACAGGTCACAGTGCATGTCAGAGCAAATGAGGATCATGAGGTGGAAGGAACTGTCCAAGGAGCTCAGAGACAGAATTGTGGTGAGACACAGATCTGGACAAGGTTACAAAAGAATTTCTGCAGCACTAAAGGTTCCTGAGAGCACAGTGGCCTCCATAGTCCTTACATGGAAGAAGTTTGGGACGACCAGAACTCTTCCTAGACCTGAATGGCAGAAGATCCCAAATCCAGGTGTGAAAAACTTGTTGCATCATTCCCAAGAAGACTCATGGCTACAGGTTCAAAAGGTGCTTCTACTCAGTACTGAGCAAAGGGTCTGAATACTTATGATCATGTGATATTTCAGTGGGGGTGCAACAGTGTCTTGTATCTAACCACAGTAGAAAACTCAGCTGTTGTAAGTACTCAATACTCAGATTTTGTCACATAAAGTAGTTTAAAATATACTGAAACAGACTGATCTCCATCACGAGAGGAGGATGAGGATGGTGAGGAGACACATCTGCTGGAATCCAGAGGCTGACAGTAGATCTATGATGCCAGACGTGAGGATTTTTAATGACTCGACACACCGTTGTCTTTCTGAAATGTTCTGTTACCAATGTGTCAAAAGAAATGTTAAAAGTATCGCAGCGTAAAGTATAAATCTTGCTGTAAAAGTTCAGATATTGACACTGTGAGAATCTGAGTGACAAACCGGTGCTGTTTGATGACATCATGATAAAGAGATTAAATCCCAAATGCTTCTAAATCTGTGGAATTGCATTCGTACGGACAACTTATGTCTGACAGCATCTCCAGGTGCGAGCAGACGGGTAGTAACTCAAGATTTCACTCTGGTGAACCTGAGTAGGTTTACTTCGGGGAGTTAGTCACCATGGTAACAGACTTTGGGTAAGACGTGCCTCGCTTTCTGGAACATAAAACCCAGTTTTCCCCAACTCAGGTTAACACACTCAACATAATCCGCCCTCTGGAACGTCCCCCGTCCTCATACATGGACGCCACATTTCTGGTTGTCTGCATCAGACTGCATTCTGGGTAACTGAAACCTGTTTTATACAAATGTGGACAATCTGGTGGTGTCTATCTTATATAACAACATATGTATATCATCAAAAAACAGTAAAATTCTTGTTTTTTTCTTGAACCCAAAACGCTAGAAAAAATGTAAATTCCACACTAAAGCTCAGATCTCAGGAGGCTAAAGAGAAAATCATCTTTGTTTTGAGAAATTTTTATAAAAGACGATTATCAGAAATGAGATCAACAAGAGGGGACGAGCGGTTCACGTGGTTTACCTTTAAAGTCGACGGATCATGTTTCATGTTGCAGCTCACTTCAAGCAAGACGACTCGTTGCATCATGTTAATGAGCAAAACCTCAACCACCGTTTGCTTATAACGCTGCAACATTTCCATGTTTATGCATTTAAAAAAGACAACAAAGCAGCTCCTGCTTGAATATGTACATATTTTATTATAATAAAACCATTTATATACATTTCAAGTGAGATACAGTTTCATGATGACCCTCTGCTGTCCCCACGAACATCTCAGTCCTCTACAGTAAACGGGTCTCTTAAGAAAAACAAATTAAAGTCAAATAAAAGCAAACAGAAATGATTCAGTAAGATATATTTCTTATTTAATTTAGTTTAATTTTAGTTTTAAGTGCTGTGGATCAGCGGCTGAGCGGGTAGTGTTGATAAAAACACATTTATGTAACAATTCATTAACATTTCTGTGGAAATTTTACTGCTGACATACAAAAAGAAAAACAACTACACAGCAACTTTAGCAGAGTAACATGAAAGAGGAAAAAAGATTAAAAAATATGGAAGTGACGCCTGTTTAAAGCCTGACTGACAGAAAGTGATGATGGGAGGCACAGCTCAACTCAAGGCTGACATGTATGTGCAAAAAGCTTTATTGCAGTCCTGCGGTGCGCCGCCGCAGTGGGGGAGTCGGGGAAGGTGAGGGGGCGCGTGAAGAATCTGCTGCACACGCTAAAAACGATTCCCAGTACCGGTCTATGAACAGCGGGCGAGGCGGCGAGGAGAAGGTGGAGTTTCTTCACCTCATACAGGTTTCATCCTTCAGCTGCGTCCGGCGGCGCGCTCACCTCAACGCAGAGATGTCACGAACATCACAGGACAGGAGACGAGCAAGAACACGCACCAGGAAGCAGCTTCACCAGCAAAAACACGACACACCGCTGACAAAAGGGGCTTTAAAGACAGAAAAATTATCCCTTTATGGGAACATTTGCAAAAAAGTATTAGGAAGAAAGACTTTATGTATTTTCTCCTCTACAGAGATGCAAATACAAGCCCCGCCCACCTCTGGTCAGGGTGAGTGACACGTTTACCACAGTGTGAATACACCATCAGGGCCACAAAAGCCCGACTGATGACACAGTTTACAGCTGACATGCAGGAAACCTGCTGAAAATAACTGATTCTTTCGGCTGATCTGAGCCTGAAATCGATGTTTTCTGCACGTTTTCACACCGTGAGAGGAGGCGAAACACGCACGTGCATGATGGCGTTGCTGGTTTAAACCTGCTGGTTTGGTCAGACACAAAAGCTTGTATTAAAGTGCGTAAAAACCGTTAGCATTAGCACACGATTGCTTCAGCTTGCATCAAAACCACTGTACGGCTCTGAGGGTGTGATGTCATATGTCCTTCGCAAAAACGCCCATAAACAGCTTTAAACTGCAGTTTATCTGCAGGTTTTTCTTCTTTTTAAGTTTCTAAATTAAAGTGATGACTTATTACACCTATGGTTTAATTTTCCCTGTAATATGCAGCTATCAGACATGTTAGTATTAAGGGCTGTAAATAAGGGTGTTTATGTGAACTTCACTGGTTTAAAGCAGCTTTTCTGTCACAATCTCAACATTTAAACATAAAAATACATCCTTCAAATGAAAGTGAGCATATACAGCAAAGCTTGATCTATACGAGTGTTTTTGCAAACAAGTCTGCACGTGTTAGACGGAGAAAAGCTTCGTTACAAGTCTTCATTTAACCGGAACGAGTCCTGGTTGCGTCTCGTTGACGTTTGGATAAATATTAAATAGTTACATGAAAACATCACGTTCATCATAACGAGTTCAAACGTACCTCAAACAGATCAGACGTCGCAGGGAATCGTTGTGCATTTTGCTTCAGCAACACTTTATGTTTCTATTTTCCATTTTCATGGACTTAAACGTGAACATGGTCCTTCAGAGAAGCGGATTTCCTGGAATGACTGAACACAAAGCTGACGCGGGATATTCGGGAATGATGAAGGAAGAGCGAGACAGATACAGAGCGATGGCCCACGGTTTGTGGGTTTGATTTTAAAACGTAAAACCATGAATTTCCCTGACTTATTCATCTACAGACTGAGGAGGTGTGTGTCTTCAACTCAAAGGAGAAGTGGCAGCAGAGGATTAGCGCCTCTGGAGAAGGTGACGTAGGAACTGTGGAGGTCTGGGTCAGCCGGCTCCGTGCATGAACGTGGGAGTGTGTGTTACATTCTTCACCTTTTCCCAGCTACAGTTTCCAGTTCACTGCTGGGTTTAGGGGCCGAGAGGAGGTGGGTGGGGGGAGTGGGAGTTAAATAAGGCCTCGTTTTCCTTTTTTTTCCGCAGCCTGCCTCATCAGTGACGGACCCTCCTTGGAGGTGCTGGTTGTGGTCCTGGATCACAGCAGCTGCAGCGTGATTCGGCTGTTCTGGTTCCCTCGGATCTCAGCTCAGCGCCTCGGCACCGGACTGCCTCGCTCCAGATTTCTTCTGCTCCGTCAGCGCCTGCAGGACCTGAGACAAAGAAAGTGGTTCATATAAAGGACAGACCGATACACCGGATATTTTAGGCCGATATTTGCATTCTTTTGGGTATACATTGGGTATGTTGGCCGATACCGCTCCTTAGCACAGTTACAGACAGGCATGTATACGGGCAGCAGTTTATATATACAGTAAGTGTGTGTGTGTTTACATATATATATATATATATACACATATACGGTATATATATGTATGTATATGCACATATATGTATGTATATATATATATATATATATATATATATAGTTTTACATGTTTAATGTTTCTTTTTATATAGTTACATGTGCACTGTTAATTTTCTCTATATTGATTATTAGTTTAATGCTTTTATTTTACATTTATTTACAAGCGTACTGTTTCTTTTTTGTATATTCATTTGAAGTTCTTTCTTTTTTTTTTCTTTTCTTTAAAGAGTTTTAAAAATTTGTTTTCTTTCTTAGTTGTGTCCTTCTTTACACCAATTTTGGGGCCAAGTGCAGTATCAGCCCCAAATATCGGCAGGTTGTATCAGCCATCAGCTGATGAATAAATGTCGGTATCGGTTCTAAAAAATCTGTATTGTGATCCCTAGTTAATATAACTCATTTACTACAGGAGAAAAAGAGGATTTGAATGATTAGCATAAATCCTGATAGATGCGCGTGAGACAAGCAGCTAAGATGAGCCAGAAAACTCACCTGTGACCACTTCCTGTTGCGGCTGGTCATGTGAACAGCGGCGATGTGCTGGAAGAGCTGCTCGGCTGGGATGAGGTCCGGCAGGCGGGTGAGGAACTGAGCCATGTGGATGAAGTCCATGCAGGTCAGGACGTCCTGGTAGAGACGCAGGAGGCCCAGCCCCGTGCGGAACAGGAACTCCTCGCCGTCCCTGCAGAACACGTCCCAAACCCGACAGGCCAGGTCCAGAGGCAGAGACTTACTGTACAGAGTGAAGATCCTGGAGGAGGAGGAGGAGTCAAGAGGAGTCCATCAACTACCTGAAGCAGTAAATCTGATCTCCATCTCCATTTCCAGCACGTTACATTCACTAGTCCTGGTCTTGCACTAAAAATTTATAGTGCGGCAGCTTTGATGACGTCACTATTATGCGACACCACAACAAGTAAATATCTGTAAATAAGAACGAATCACCACAAAAAAGCCGCTTCGAGCTCAAAGGGGGGTCCGACTAATGTTTGGTAACAAAACATTGGTGAGAGTTTGTGGCAGATAATGCCTTATTTAAAAGGCTGCACGCAGTTGTCCCATCACTTCCATTATATTGGACATACGCTGATCTGGAGGGGATCCAAATATCTCCCTAAGGAATTCAAGTTGCACCAAAACTGTCTGGGACAGTAAAATTAACATATTTCATGCTAGAAAATAGGTCCAGATTAAAAAAAAAACGACACTTCAGGCAAACAGGGTAAAAAATGTAACTAACTGGAATCAACCGTGAAACTTTCCTGGTTTATTCCTCACATCAGTGCTATCATTTTTGAATTACAAGTTTTCTGAAATTTTATGTTTAAATATGCAAATTAGGTGTTATATAGTCAAAAATGTGCTAATCTGCATAAAGTTCTAGGAAAAAAATCTAAACACGGGATTAAACCAGGGTCAAAGTTCCTTTTGAATTTTGTTCATATGTTAAAGTAAAAAGTTTTTACAGAGGGGATTTTGGATATCTCTGTAGATCATTTCACAATTTAGAATATGCTGTCAACAACATTTTTGGAATATTTTTCTGATGAAATGTTCTATAAACCAGGCTGTGAATGAGATATCAAAAAATACTGAAGTAAAAACTAAGAATACAGTCAGGAGCAAAACTTCAAAGTTTGGTTTCTCTTAGTGCTCCTGAAGTGGAGATTTTTTTTTTTTTTTTTTAACCGGAATAAGAGAAAAAAAACATTTTGAGAAAATGGCCTTTAAAGTTTTGGTTTGTAAAATTCTCCACATTTTTGTTGTATAACACTATTTACAAACATCAGATCCAATCAGATTCATGAGCTGGAAACATCAAGTTTGGTCGAGATCACATACAGGAATACCCTACATGACGGGGTTCAGACGAGCACCACGGTGCTGCGCTCCGTTTAAAAACACCGACTTTAGCTGCATTTTGAGGAGATTTGGGTGCATCAGACTAAGTATCATGAAATAAACTCCTAAAATGTTTCTTTTTGATGTTTCTTTTTTACCTCTAGTCTGAAAGAAAACAGGTGACATCAAGGCAAAAGGTCTAACCTGGTACTCGTGGGTTCTGACACATCATATTAATAGAGAGTTCTAAGAAACAGAAATGTTGACGATATTTATAGAGCCCACTGACACGGACCCCGTCTACACACCAGCCCTTCCTGTTTTCTCAGAAACACACCTATGACACAAGCTTTACAACAGGATGGAGCACAGAGTGCACTCTGCATGTAGGCGGCGAGCAGATGCATCTTCATCTCTAAGTGTCAGATGACATAATGGCATCTAACTCAAATGTGCGATTATCACGTTTTTAAGTTATGTAATGAAATGGAGAGAAGTGTTGAAGGAGAAATGTTTGAGACAAAGACTCACCAGTCAATTAAATAAATATCAGGAGTCAGGTTGTTTTTCTTGAAATGTGCAAAGAGCTTTGGTAGATTTTCTTCAAAGAACACTTCAAATGCTGCAAAGTACGTCAACATCTGTGGAGGAGAGAAGAGGTGGTCTTAGAGAGAAACACACACACACAAAAACACACACTGCGACTGAGTCACGTGCAGGAATGAACGGCAGAGTCAAACGTAAACAGAGAGGATGATGGGATATGATTAGTGTGTGAAAACTGGTGTACAAACCGAATAAAAAGGTAATGAAATTAGTGTAATAGCTAGAATGTGGTTAGATTTTTTATGATGAAGATGATGATGGACATTTTACTGTAACTATTAGATGTATTAATAATTAAAGTGTTTAAATAACAGTGTAAAATTAACTAAATTTATGTTTTTCTGTTTCATTGCTTGTATTCAGGCGACTGACATCACATCTGCCTCATTAGCTATGCGTCACATGAAGTGGCGGTCACTGCTGACCAGAGTGGTGAACGAGTTGGAAAATGCTTCACGTTTGTGTTTGTGGTTGTTTCAGTCATTTAAATTGTGAAACCGATCAAAGTTCAGGGTCCTTTGTGAAGTAAAAAAAAAAAAAAAAAAAATTAAAAAGGAAGAGCAAGCCAAATATCTTATGAAAAGATGTTTGCCCCAGAAAACACGTTAATTCGCCTTCATTTAATTCTGCTTTTACGACAAAGTATTAGGGCCACATTAAGAAAAAAAATTTTTTTTACAGACTTTGAGAATAAATTCGTAATAGTACCAAAAAAAGTCACTATTCTGCGAGAATAATGTCTTAAATTTAAGATAATAAACAAGAATAAAGTCTTGATATTTTAAATTTAGAAGAGGAAAGTTGATAAAAAATTAAGTTCGTGGAGTATTTTGTTTTCAGATGATGTGTTTTTTTCCCAAAATGGAAAGCTGACAGTCATCGCTGACAATGCACAGCAGGTTCCAACGATAACTGTACCCCTGTTAATGTCGTATTATATGTTGTATTAGTACTTTCTTCCATAAATCTGAAATTCCTGAATGTTCCCATACAACATGTGCAAACAGTTAATGGTTGAGTGGGGGCTAAATGAGCAGCATGGGTCTGCCGTTAGTCCCGTTCTATGTCTAATTATGGCTGTCAGATATACTCTGACAGAAGTTTTGGGTGATGCATTGATAACTTGGATTTTCACTATAATCCAGTTTTTCACCAAACACCCCCTTTTTTCTGTCACCTGATCTGAACACAGTGGAGATTTCGCAATATCTTATGTTGCAATATCATATGGATGTTAAAAATCACTTTAATCTATATTTTTACAAACAAAATCTCGGGAGATTTCATCGTTCCATTATGAAATCTCGCGTAATTTTGATGTATTTGCATCGAGCCAGCATGTAGAAAAGTCTTACACTGATATCTACTGTATGTGCATCTGCAGGTTCAGGTTAAGTTTCACACACAGTGGAAAGTACAAGTTAAAATGTGTGCGATTGAGATCATAAAGCACTGACTGAAATGTTTATTTCTCTTGTGCATAAATATGCGTTTTCATATGATCCTTTAAGAAGAGCCACCGTGCACTTTGTTTTACTGTGTTACTAATTCCACATCAGTTTCTGTAATTTATTTTAATGGACAATTTTTTGTAAGAAATAGATTCAGTTTGCTCAATTAATTGTGGAATAAATTTATTGCAATATATCGATTATTGCAGAATCACCGTATCATGATATTATTGTTATCGTAGGCAAAATATTGTGAAAATATCGTATCGCGAAGTACCTAGTGATTCCCACCCCTATCTCTGATTGGTGGTAAGCTTGACAGGCAGTGGCTTCATCATAATCTTTGGGTCTAAATAGAAGTCTCATAGCAAAATAAAAGTGATACAATTCTTATTCATTCTTATGAAAATGTGACAAATAAGGATGTTATCATGGAGTTGTAGCACCTGGGAGTACTGACGATTTACCAGAGATTTAAGGGTTAATGTTTTTCAGATCAGACATAAACTCAACCTAAGAAAATGTCAAATGTAAAGAAATGATGCAGATGAAACAGGTCATTTATCAGAAATGAGTGAGGTCTCTGCTTCAGGAAAGAGGAATGAATAAATGACGAAGGATAAGAATGTCTCATAACCGTCCTTCAGAAAGGTCTCGTTTGTCCTTTTTCCCTTCTAATATGTAATTATTCCCTTTTTCCATTTATGATTTTACTATTTCAGCTTGAGTTTGTAGAAGAAAATTGTACTGAATGTAATGTTGTAGGTGGATATTTCTATGTACATACCACAAGTATCATGATGTTTTAAAGAAAAACAAAACAGGTGATGTGTGTATTTTCTGTGTGTGTACTGACAAGGCTGTGGTCGACTCTGAAGAAGGCCATCTGACAGGGCTTGTTGAGCAGGTTGGCAAAAGCTATGAAGGCGTCGGCCGTGTCCAGATTCAGGATCAGCACGGCGGCGATGAACGACATTCCCTGCACCTGAACACAACCAAACACACACAGTCTGCATTACCACACAACTGTTAGTGCGTCTGTAGAAAAGTGCTGTGGTGATGTTTGTGTGTGAAACTGAGAAAGTGTCAGCCAGTAAAAGCTGAGCTCTGCCTCTGACATGTTTCCTATAAGTCACGGTGAAAGGTTGAAGCTGGAAAGAAGCGCTGAGAGAAGCTGATGCAGAGAGTCTGCAGACAGAGGCGAGTGCACGTGTGCACAGATGGGTCGGGGTCACTGCAGGAAGTCGTAGTCATTTCAACCCTCCGTTAACCAGCAGCGTGGGGCTGCGGTGAGGAGCACAAATGCAGCCCGAGCATCTACACGCAGGCTTTAAACCTGCAACACAACCCCAACCTGATGCAACACCGTGGTAAAATCATCCTACACCAGCAGTGGCTTCTCTATACAGCTCACTCGCTCTGTGAGGGGATGTTTGGAAACTCAGTTGTAGCTTTCAGGGTTTGGTTGTTCTAAGATAAACACCGAAAACATCAGAAAGTCGAGTTAAAGTCTGAGAACAGACAGTAACGAGTCATCTGGGCTAAAGGTCAGCAAGTCTCCAGAACAAGAAGGGAAAACGGTGGATGGAAGGAAAGTTTTTGGGGTTTCTGACACCTACAGAGCAGAAATGGATGCATGGTGGAGACAGACGAGGCTTGATAGGAAAATCATGAATACAGCAGTGTTGCTTTAAATCAGAATATGATGTAAGTTTTACTTCCAGTTAAGCTGCTTTCAGAGTTGCATTGTGGAATATTTGCAGTGAAGTCCAACCGCTCCTTAACCGGAGTTGTGTTTACAAACATATCACTTCCTCACGGACTTCTTAGGTCCCGGCAGTGTTCAGATATCGGGAAATGTTGCAGATAGGTGGATTCTTAGGCTTACATCGACAACCATCCTTACATCCCTGTCTGGAACATTTTTCTTGTGTGTTCAGCCAAATGACGTGTTGCAACATTTCCGCTTTAATGACATGGAGGCTATATGTATATATATATATATATATGTATATACAGTATATATATATATATAAGCCTCCATGTCATTTAAACGTTAGTCTAAATGCAAACGGCATAAAAGACAAAGTCTGCACTATTATGACTTCCCAGCGTAGGTCTAAAGCAGGGATCCCAAATTCCGGTCCTCGAGGGCCGGTATCCTGAACGTATAGGGGATTATCACGCTTCCGTGTTCCGAACTTACGGTTTTAAACAGTTAGACGGCCCACTTCCGGCCCAGTTCAATGTCCCGGCTTTACTTCGTAGATAACGTGAATAAACTCCAACCCTACTGAAATTTTCACGGATTCCAGACTGAAGTGATACTAAGGAGGAAGTGGATCAAAGCGATTCTCCAGAGTGAAGGGCCGAACATAAAACAATGTAGCATGTTTGTTTGCAGCCGGTGGGGCACAACACCGGCATGCTAGCATTAGCCAGCTAGCGTTTACCGACGTGCTAAACTTTGTGCGTCTTAAAACACACAAACATCTGAAAATCGGGTCTGTACCTCCCCGTTTCCAGTGGAACAACTGGGGATTGCCAAGAAAGGAGACGCTTTCAGATGCTTGTGTGTTTTCAGCCGCACAAAGTTAGGCACATTATTAAGCTGGCTAATGCTAACCTGCTAACAATAGTCCGCCAGCTACTACTCTGTTAAACTTTGTAAATCGGATAAACGCCAATGCCAAGTTTTCATTCCAGACTGAAGTGATGCTAAAGAAGAAGTGGATCAAAACGACCGATTCGCCGCAGTGGAGGACCGAACTTTATAATAAAACGACACACGTTTGTTTGTGGCCGGCAGACTATACAGTCGTGTTAGCCTGTAAGCATTAGCCAGCTCGATAACGTGCCTAACTTTGTGCGGCTGAAAACACACAATCATCTGAAAGCGTCTCCTGTCTCGGCAGTCCCCAGTTGTTCCACTGGAAACGGGGGGGTACAGACCCGATTTTTTAGATGTTTGTGTGTTTTAAGACGCACAATGTTAAGCACGTCAGTAAACGCTAGCTGGCTAATGCTAGCATGCTGTGAAGTGCCGGTGTTGTGCCCCACCGGCGACAAACAAACGTGGGTTTTATTGTAAAGTTCGGCCCTTCACCGCGGCGAATCGATCGCTTTGATCCAGCTTTTGATCCAGTATCACTTCAGTCTGGAATGAAAACTTAAGTATGTTTGGAGTTTATCCGATTTAAACAGTATAACAGAGCAGAAACGGCTGTTGTTAAAATGGCCCGGAAGAGGAAGTGTCCAAATACCGGGAAGTTCCGGTAAGCGTGATAATCCCCTATGCCTGCAGGATACCGGCCCTCGAGGAGCGGAATTGGTGATCCCTGGTCTAAAGGGATGATAAACTTTCAAACCCAATATTCTATAACTTGGTTAAATTAACCAAGTTAGTCTGACTTACTATATTTTCCCACCTCACCTTTAAATATTGACATTTTTCCCTCTTTAAATGTAATAAGATATTTTGGTTGTTCGAACAAAGTAAATATAAAGGATTTCAGGTTTTTTTCTTGATTGCAACTTACAGACAATAATACATTGAGGTAGATATTTTCCATTTGAATCTAAGCTATTGGCTCAATCACTGAATCCATACATCTGTATTTTCTATTTTACAGAAGTTAATTTCATCATGTACAACTCAACTCCATTATCTGAAGTTCAGTCTTAAGACAATGACGGTGAGAAATAATTATGTAACAAGAATGAATGTGGAGAAACAGTGAGATCAAGATTATTCTCCTCCAGCCTGCGTCGAGCAACCACAGCTTCCTGTTTGAGTTTCACAGTCGTCTAATAAAATGTTTGAGAAAGAAGATTCAAGGTCAGTTCAGTTGATTTGAACTAATATCACAGCTGTGGGTACCTGAGGAACCAGGAGAAGCTGTGACCCTCACAGATGTAAAAATATTGCTGTTTCATAAAAAAAAGCCTCATCTCCTCCCACTCAGCTGCTGTTAGTCATCTGGACCGCATGCAAAATTACAGACTACAGAGGTGTTACGTGGGCTTACGCTGCTCATTTGTTTTTGTTGTTTTTTTGTTAAATATCTTATTAGCGTATTCATCGATGTATTGTGCGCTGTGACAAACAGATATGATTATTTTAATTTTTTTATTTATTTTTCCAGATTTTAGAAGAATAAAGTCCTGTGTTGGGGGACCATGAGGTCCAATAATTCCTCTGTGGATTAAAACTGGCTTACAATGCATCTGTAAGTCATACAAACTAAATATATTTCTAAAACAATGAGACTACAAAAAAGAAAATACATTTTTCTACATACAGAGATGTCAAAGCTGTATTCCTCAAAATTATGAATGTGGGAAAAGTTTTATCCTTTCAACCGCAAAATGTTTACAACTTCGTTTTGGGGATGCTCTAATTTTTACAAGCAACAAAATGATGGATTTTTCAGCGTGAAAAGCAGGTTGGACCATTATGTTTTTAGTTATCAGCTTTTACTCAATATCTTAGTGGCCTTTATATTGCAGACCGACAGGAAAGGGGTTCAAAGAGAGTGGGGGATTTAAACAAGCCCCCACTTGTTTAAATCTGATATCTGATGCTGGAGAAAAATCAAGATGGAAATTCCATATAATCAGACATTCAGCCATTTATTAATTATTTAAGCAACACCTTGTCTAACGAGGAGTTTTAGAAAAGACTGAAACCTTAATACAGAAGGTTTGAGTAACAGCAGTTTCATTTTTGCTGTTTTAAAAAACATACAGTCGTCTTCAAAATGATTCATACCATCCAATTAAAGAAAAGGCTAAATTTACAATAGTAATACAAATAATAAGAAACTAAAGAAACTAATAATATATATCTCTATATATAATATAGAGATATATATCTCTATATATTATCTATATCTATCTATATCTTTCTCTCTCTCTCTATATATATATATGTATATATATATATATATATATATATATATATGTGTGTGTATATATATGTGTGTGTATATATATATATATATATATATATATATATATATATATATATATATTTTTTTTTTTTTTTTTTTATTACAAAATTATAATTTTGTGAAATACAACATTGCTTTAAAATTGTGTTTGGAAATAATAATCAAAAAACAAACAAACAAACTAAACTGTCCCAGAAAAATTAAAGCACCTTGCTCATGAACAGCGGACAAAAATACCTGTCGGCAGGTTTAGAAGTCTGATATGACGTTACAGAAAACACCAGATTGCAGTGATTGCCTCAAAATGTTACTCAACAACATTTTAGCTCAAGAGCTCCCATCATGCTTGTTTACTTGTTTTATTTTTTGTTTGCTTTTAATATTTCTGTTGAACCACAATTTAAAATCAATGTCATGATTTTCATAGAATTTTTTATTTGTTATTACTTTTGTTAATTTCAACTTATTTCATTGGCAGCTGATTTTTTTCTGTCTTTAATATGAGGGTACGAAAACTTTCAAGCACAAGTGTATAAATGAAAAATGTG
Source organism: Atherinomorus stipes (assembly GCA_023101725.1). Lineage (NCBI taxonomy): Eukaryota > Metazoa > Chordata > Actinopteri > Atheriniformes > Atherinidae > Atherinomorus > Atherinomorus stipes. The sequence goes on along the minus strand of JALJCO010000835.1, from coordinate 3,807 downwards.
CCGATTATGATCAAAATGACAAAAATCTAAAGAGTTTTGGGGGGAAAAAGGATCAATTTCTTCGTTTTTATGTCATACATGACTGTAATAGAGATGCTCCGATCCGATACCCAGATCAGATATCGACTTGATATTGTCTAATTGTTTGGATCGGATATCAGGTAAATCCAGCTTTCCAATCCAGTAATTTCTTTTTTTTTATTAATATCATAATAAATTTACTTTATTTGATACTATATTTGTTGATAGATAATATTAAGGTACATTTTTATCATGTTAATTTACCTTTTCTTTTTTAACAAGGCTAAATGTTTGTCAAGCCTGATGCCTGCAATCATATGGCAAGATATACGGTTCATTCATTCAACAGAAGTATTGGATTGGTATCGGCCGATACACTCAGCCCAGGTATCGGTAAAAAACTGGATCGGTGCATCTCTAACTGTAAATGGGGAATTCCCTCCCTCCTGATCTCCGTACTCTGGACTTCTTCCCTCTTTTCAAATCCAGACTCAAAACTTTCCTGTTCAGACAGTCTTATTCCACCTAGTCCATATGCATCACTCCAATATTGTTTTTCTCTCCCTATTTTACTTCCTGTTGTTTTGCTGTCTGTGGTACCTTTAATGGTTGCGTTTTTACTGTTTTTAGCTTCCTGTTTTCCATGTTTTATCTGGCTGTACAGTGTCCTTGGGTGTTTTGAAAAGGCACTTTCAAATAAAATGTATTATTAAATATCATGTGATCGTATGTATCATGCCTGTATCCTAAAGTGGTGTTAGAAGAGTGACTTACATAGCCAACATCCGGCCGGTAACAAGTGTAAGCTCCCAGAATGCTGTGCAGCACGTCATGGTAGGGCCCGCCCTGATGATCAACAGAGAAAGAAATGAAGCCGAGCACGAAGACGCCCCATGCTCGCCACCTTTCCCCCCGTCTTCTGTCTGAGCTGCATCCCTGAGCTTCACACTGATGTTTTCCTCAATCAGAAACATAAAGGCACCAGCAGGTGTCTCTCACTGACCTGCTGGAAGATGCACAGCTGTGGGAAAGTCCTGGAGATGTCCAGCTTGATCAGCTCCAGGCTCGACTCCCGGTCCGAAGAACCTAAAACATCTGGAAGACGTAACAGAAAACACACCTGTGAGATGACGTTAGACTTAAAGGTGAGGGCCAGAGTGTGTCGTTGACCTTCACCTTCAGTTTCAGTGTCTGTGCTGGGTGCTGCTGTGGTCCTCCACTTCTCTTTTGCCCGGGCGAGACAGATGCTATACAGCTCTGCAGGGACAGAAAGAAATCGATATGAGAGAAAGGAGGAGGAGGGGAGACATGATGACTGGACAGAAAACACTTGAGGTGGTGAAAGCACTGCAGCAGCAGCTAAAGGTGATTAACGGAAACATCTCCCTCATTTCTGGAGACATGACTGCAGAGCGGCGGGGGGCGCAGCCTCAGCCGTGACCTGTGGCTGCCCTCTAGTGATGACAAGCTGGATCTGAGTAATGAGCCCTGTGAGACGCAGCCGAGCTGGTGGCCTTGATCCTGTTCAGCACGCTCAACACGGCAGACTGATGACACCTGCAGGACGCTTCAGCCAGGCTCGGCTCGGATAAGAAACCAACGTTCCACATGCTGGGACGTGTTAGAGATAACTGATCCAGTACGTGGTGACAGAACTGAAGGCAAAATAATGACGTCATTTATTCAGACCGCATTTTTTAACACTTTTTCTGCATCATGTCCAAAATGGTCAGCCTTTAACATTTAATTTTCTTTTTATCTTTCAGTATTATTTTTCCTAATTGTTTCCATTAATTCTAATTAGCTGCAACCTCAAAGTATGAATAAATTTCAGAAAAATTTTGACCTACGTCGAATTCTTTACTCGAACACCTGAAACCTTAAAAGTAATAGCTACAACTTTTTATCAAAACAATCATTTTTGAAAAAATACATCCACAAAAAGTCTAGATAAATGCAGAAAAAAGTATTTATTTTACCCCTGTAGCATATAAATAATTGTTTTTATCAATTTTGATGGGTGCAGAATACAGTCGTCCACAAAATTATTCACACCCTCCAATTAAAGACAGAAAAAAAAATCAGCTGTCAGTGAAATAAGTTGAAATTGACAAAAGTAATAATACACAGAAATTCTACAGAAATGATGACATTGATTAAGAATTGTGGTTAAAAAGAAACATTAAAAACAAACATACAAAAAATAAAACAAGTAAACGAACATGATGGAGCTCCGAAGCTAGAAGTTTGTTGAGCAACTTTGAGGCAATCACTGCAATCAGGTGTTTTTCTAATGTTCTGCACCTGTTGACAAGTATTTTGGTCTACTGTTCATGGGAAAGGTGCTCTAATGTGTCCGGGACAGCTTTGTTTATTTGTTTATCATTTCCAACCACAATTCAAAAGCAATATTGTATTTCACCAAATTATATTTTTGTAAATTTTTATTTATTCTTAGTTTCTTTAGTTTTTTCTTATTTAAATTACTATTGTGAATCAAACCTTTTTTTAATTGGAGTATACGAATAATTTTGAAGATGACTATCTGATTACAATGCCAACATCGGGATTCTTCACTGTTAGCATTAGCCCCGGAGTAGCTAGCCTGATTGCTACGTGTAGAGATAGCATCTTCATTGCCTTACATTTCTCAAATTCAAGCAGATAAAAAACGCAAGTGCTAATCAGCAGTTAGCCGGTTCTGTAACATTGCTAATGCTAATTGAGTAAGTGAATGTTAGCTATTACCTTAAACTAAGTAAAAATGAGCTCTGTCTGTTTCAGAAAAATATTTAAGCCAGAAGAATCTTAGATATCTACTTGTGTCCATTTTTAGTCAGCACCTGCATCACTGAAGCTTACTATTAATTTTCCACACCATATTTTTGAGGTATTCACCACTTTGGTCGTTACACCTGGCCTAACAGCACAGATAGATATGAACTAATATGAGTAGTTTTGGGGTTGAAACTTTGCTAACAGGTTGCTACTTTACAAGTAGCAAGAACTCTGCAACTGAACCGATGGGAAACCTTGAAGGTATTGAACAGCGTGTATCCTGATATGCAGCACTGTGGCCTTATGTAAAGAGATGAGCAGCAGAAAGCAAAGCTCAGCAGTCAGCATGTGAGAGTGCTGACACACATGCAAACTGAACACAGAGCCCTAATCTTTCATCTAAACCTAACCATAAACCAAGTCTAACCCTGACTACGGTGCAAAAGAGAGGAGGGAAAATTAGGGCAAATTTCTCAGGAACTTTTAATGGAAAGTTAGGCTTAGGGATTTTGGAAGTATTCCAATTTGGAAACTTTCTACGGGAATTAGGGAAATTTACAGGGAATACTAGGGATGGACGTCATTTTTCAAAACCGATAAATTTCAGCTCCTAAAGGCCAATACGATAACCAAAAACACACGTACAGTACATACCAAATCATGACATCAAAACTGTTAAACAAAAAGATTTTTTAAGCTCAAAACTAGAATTTTCAACTTCTGCACATCCGATCTTAAAAATTCCAACTTTAGGGGTAGCTCGTGTCTAAAATAAGAAAGGAAAGTGGTTTGGAAACAGCAGCTCCCTGTGAAGCAGCAGCTTTCTTTTGGGGTTAAAGCCCAAATTACAAAAAAAGAAATAACTTATTGAGTTGAAATCATTTGGTCCTCCCAAGTTTAAAAATCCCATCTGCACCCGTGGGGAAAAATAAATAGATAAATAAAAAAAAAATAATAATAATATATATATATATATATATATATATATATATATAATTTAGCGTGATC
>JALJCO010000833.1:0-40581 GCA_023101725.1 Atherinomorus stipes | reverse complement strand
CTCACAGTCACCAGATTTCAGTCCAGAGCAGCTTTGGGATGTGGTGGAACGTGAGATTCTCATCATGGGTGTGCAGCAACTGTGTGATGCTATCATGTCAATATGGAGCAAAATCTCTGAGGAATGTTTCCAACACCTTGTTGGATCCATGACGCCAAGAATGAAGGCAGCACTGGAGGAAAAACCAGTAATAGCAGGTAGACCAGTAAGTTAATTCAGTCATGACGAATAACCAGATCATTTTCTCTCCATTCTAAATTTTGCTGCCAATAATTTAATGTTCCACTTTTTCTGTGAGGTATTCTTTTATTTCTGTGTTTAAAATGTTACTGAAGTGAATGAACTGAACATTTCTTCCACTCTTGACTGATTAGAAGTTAAGAAAAAAAAACAAACAGTGAAACTCCTGAACCTTTCTCTTCCATCACACAGTGACAGAAATGCTTTCTTAAAATCCTCAGGAGGTGAAGCTGAGTGATGATTTACTCGTGTCTCACCAGGCAGAACGGTTTGGGTTACACCAGCTTCATGAGCCGCCTGGGCGTCTCGGTGGCTCCGCTCATCCTGCTGCTGGAGGACGTTTGGACTCTTCTTCCTCAGATCATCATCTGCTCCGCGGCCATCGTGTCTGGCCTGGTCTCCCTGCTGCTCCCAGAAACTCTGAATGTGATGCTGCCAGAGACAATCGATGACATAGAGAAGTCAGGGTTAGTAAATTCATCCATGAAAGGCCCACAATGGAAAGCATGAGGTTACAAACACTCTAGTGACATCTAGTGGTAGATGTGAGAACAACTCTGAGACCTGGAGTAAATTTATGTATTTTCAAGCTGGAGATAAGTTCTTTCTACATTTATTTCATTATTTACTTTTTTAAAACATTAGTTTTATTTAAGATATGTAAGAAAATTGATAAAACAGACATTTTAACTGTGATGGGGGAAAAAATGCAATCAAAATTAAACCAAGGAAAGAATTTTACCTTTCAGGTGCTTTCATGTGTCAGTACAAGCCAGAAAACACAGAGGTTTATTGCTGGGCTGTTAAGTCACAAATCAAATCCCTGCTGTTCTGTTTCATTTCAGAAGAAATCCCATCCCATCTCAGACTGAAGAATCTTTGGATGTTTCCTTGCAGTCAAAGAGCTGGAGACGCTGAAACCAAAACAGTCGCCCTGGATTCTTAGTTTACGATTTTCCTTGTAACTTTATTTTACTTTTTATTTTCTGCAGTTGTTTGAATAAACTGTGAAAATCAGAACATTGTTGTTTTGCTATTTGCATAAAACATTATGTTGTGTAGATTCTCAGCCATCCACGGCAGGGGTAATCCTCAGATCTTGACTTAAGGCAGTTGGATTGCTCTTGAGTCGGTCGTGAAGATGTTTTATCTCTCATATACGTAACCAAAGTGTCAGAGAAACCCAGATGGAGCTTCTCCAAACACAACATCCCCGTACAAACGAAAAAAAAAAAACACCCAAACACGAACTGAGCGTGTTGCAGAGTTCAGGGGTCTGTTTAAGAAGCAGGTTTAATGAAAACCCTGAGTTGTTTAACCCTGAAATTCGGGAAACTCTGAGTTTTCCGTAACACAAAGGTAGGTAGCTCAACCCAGGGAAAGAGGAGGAATTCTAGCCTGTTTCACAAAAAGGGGTAACTTAAACCCTCGGTCAGTTACCATGGTAACAGGCTCTCTGAAACTAACCTGGTCGGAAGCAGGTTAATGTGGAGAAACCTTGAGTTTCACGCTGTCTCCACCCACTTCTAGCCACACTCACAGTTTCATTTCCTCATTCATTTATTCAGTCAGTGGCGAGTTTTGGCTGCTGCCGTATCAAATAAAACATGTTAAAACTAAATCAAAGTCTGTAGGTTACAGACGTGTCCTTCCGATAAGGACTTCACGGATGAAGATGCTGCATTTCTATGGAGAGTTTAACATTTGGAGAACGTTATCAGACCACGGATAGAAGTTCTTTTATTTCCCGACAGTTGTCATTTCTGGTGTTACAGTTTCACGTCACAGTCATCCATCTACATACAGGCTGATCCTCCGTACATTTATAACATCACCATCCGTATGACAGTTGGAGGTCTTGTCTCTCTGTTTCCGAGAGATGGTTTGTCCTGATTATTTGACCATTAAACTGTCTGTCATGCAGAAAGCTGTGGTTCAATCCTTGGGTGACTTTTCATGTTGCCACGCTTTCCCCTCAAAGCAGATATGCAGGTCATTGTTTATTGCCCTGCGTTTTTTTCGCAAATAGATTTTTTTCTTTAATTGGAGATGAGGGCATTTGAGAAATGTGAAGGTTATATTTCATCTTAATGCTGCCGGCAAAAGCGCTTCCTCTGCAGAATCGCACCTAAGTTAAAATCAATGGCTGCGATAAAAGCACAGAGCTGGGTTTGAACATCAGCCTGCCAGTGGGAGGCAGGTGCGCATTCAACCATTCAACCAAGGTATCTACAAACCCACCTGACAGCATCTGAGACTATCATGATATCATGAAACAGTTCCACTCTATAACGTTATTTAGCGATTGTAAAGGACAGCATTTAAACTTAAATGTTCTCCCCACGCTGTCATTCTTCTCTTTTTTTGTCTAATTGCAGCAGCAGCCGTTCAAATTCGCCATATGAGGCTTTAGAAGTTCGTTCCATTGAATGGCAAATGCAGCCCCACCTTTGCGTCAGCGTTGCCATGGTGACTCGTCGAATTGTTGCTCAATAAGGGATTATCACGCTTCCGTGTTCTGAACTTCGGTTTGAAACAGCTTAGAGGGCCCACTTCGGCCCAGTTCAATGTCCCTGCTTTGCTTCATAGATAACGTGAATAAACGCCAACCCTACTGAAATTTTCACGATTCCAGACTGGAAGTGATACTAAGGAAGAAGTGGATCAAAGCGTCGGTCGCCGCGGGGGAAGGGCGAACTTTATAATAAAACGACACGTTGTTTGGCCGGCAGACTGCGCAGTCGTGTTGGCAGGTTGGCATTCGCCAGCTCGATAACGTGCTTAACTTTGTGCGGCTAAAAACACACAAGCATCTGAAAAGCGTCTCCTTTCTTGGCAGTCCCCCAGTTGTTCCACTGGAAACGGGGAGGTACAGACCCGATTTTCAGATGTTTGTGTGTTTTAAGACGCACAAAGTTAAGCAGGTCAGTAAACGCTAGCTGGCTATTACTGGCATGCTGTGAAGTACCGGTGTTGTGCCCCACCGGCGACAAACAAGCGTGTGTTTTATTATAAAGTTTGGCCCTTCACCGCGAGCGAATCGATCGCTTTGATCAACATTAGCTCCAGTATCACTTCAGTCTAGAATGAAAACTTAAGTATGTTTGGAGTTTTATCCGATTTAAACAGTATAACAGAGCAGGAACGGCTGTCGTTAGCATAGTGGCCCGGAAGAGGAGATGCCGAAAATCCGGGAACTTCCGGTAAGCGTGATAATCCCCTATTGATGCTGGTATTTTATCGTGGGAGAGCATGTTTAAAACCCCGAGTTGATATATCCTGAGTTGATTAAACCAACTCAATTCAGCTGTTCTGGGACTGAAAAACTCAGAGTTTCGAATCTCTGAGTAGATCAACCCAGAGTTTAGGGTTACACTCAGAGTTTGTTGAACCTGCTTCATGCAACGGACCCCAGAGCTTTATACAGGAGAGAAAAAAAAACATTTCATAAACATGAACACCAGAGAGCAGATCTGCAGGTCATGAGTCAATGGTCCATCTGTATCTCAGGGATAAAAAACACTATTTTCAAGACAGTAATGTCCACATTTTGGACGGAGAAGACAAATAGTTGGAAAGAGGTATCAAGGAAGCAGTCTACGGTATGTTAAATGGAAATCAGAGGAAATGGTCTCACATATTTGACTCCACCAGCTACACCTCAGCCTCAACTTTCTTCCTCATGCACACAGTGGACCAGGAGTAATCGGTGACATTATGTGACTTAAAAGAATAACTTTCTTTCAACCTGCCCAGCAAACACAAGACGAAATTTCAACATTGTTTTTTGGGCTAAATCTGGTTGGTCCGTCATAGCCATATTTAAGCCTGAAAATAGACGTTGAAAGTGGAGCTGAGTTTGGACCGTCTGATTTTGTCCAAATTTAGCCCAAAATTAGACGTTGAAAAGACGTTTTGACGACTTTTCAACGTCTAATTGAAAGACGGCTTTTCACCTTTCACTTTTCAACCAAATCAAAATGTTATTTCAACGTTTTCAACAGATGGACATGATGTCTTTTCAACGTCTTTTCAGCCAAATTTTGCTGGGTGGGTGGACCTTATTTCTAGGAGTTTATATGTGGATTTACTCACCAGTTAAATTTCTGTATCACTTTGACTCCTTTGGAAGATATTACGTTGAGTCGCCCTTCTGTGTTCTTCTATATAATGGTAGAGACGGGGAAGCCATTGTATAAGACAGACATCTGCAGTAAAACTCCTTGATTTCATCAAAGCTTTAAGTAGAATGAATGAGCGAATGAGTACTAATTGTCCTGTGAGTTCAGAGTTTCGCACATTGTGTTTTTGTTGTTGTCTGGGTAGCGAGCTGCTCTTCTCAGCTGAACCCTACGGAAGTGCGCATTGTGTACACGCGGCCCCAAAAAGTGTGTGGAACACCCCAATGACTAATGGAAAGCTAAATCTGGACTCACGGGACAATAGTTCATTCGTTCATTCTACTTAAAGACACACAACAGAACTTTTAGCAGTTTTCTCAGTGACGCGCCCCCTATCGGCGACTAAACTAGCATCCATCTTGTATCATACCTGCACCGTGATTCACTCCAGCCAGTAAAAGACAGTCTTATCTTGACTCTTGTTCTGTCCCTTCCTCTCTTCCTTTTCCTCTCTTCCTCCTGTAATGTTTCCTTACCGAATTCGACATGATGTGCATTCAAAACACTTACGGGGTTGATCCCTGGTTTACATCCGGTTGCTAGTGAGTGACGCGGTGCTGCAGCCAACAGTCGGCTGCAACGTCACGGTCGCGTCCCGGATGGGAATCTTACATAGTGCTGTTTCTGAGCCCCGGGACGCCTCTGGGCAGTGACGGCTCGAAAATGCGCAAAATGAATGTTGGTGTGCCATCAAAACGAGTCAGAAACGCAGATTTTTAAGGTCTAAAAGTTACGTTGTGTGTCTTTAAAGATCTCCTTTCACTGAAAAACCAGTTTAACTTGCTCCTTTTGAAATAGGGTCACCCCCAGTTACAAACGCATGCTGCACTTGCAAGTGGTATGTTACCTCCACTGGCTGTTTCCTCTTCATAGAAACAATACAGAGGAGGGAGTCAATCAGGAAAGCCCTTTCACTTCCACGCCACATCGAAAAGGCCGTCACCACGTGGGTTTATACCTGCCCGTAGGAAAGCAGGTAACCCTCCCCTCCACATTAGAAGTGAAGACGGCGCAACTGTTAGCTGCGGAGTTGAGAAGCTATGTTAGCTAACTGTTTGCTAGCATGGCGGAACAAACTTGTTTGTGTGCTCTGTTACACACACAGAGCGGGGGAGGAGGTTCCTTCATACATTCATTGGAGGGAGCCAATCAGAGACGCCTCATTTTTGGCGTCAAGGATATTCATGAGAAGGACCGAAAAAGCCTGTCATTGGACCACAAGCCGCTCTCCTAGCATACAAATGCAGCTGGAAACAAAGCAACCAGAAGGTTTTTTTAAACAGAAACGACGCATAATGCATTCAATAATAATGGCAAACACGGCAATATTAATGAAATGACGGTGGAAGTAAATTTCTTTAGCATTGATGAAATGAAGGAGTTTTGCTGCAGACAATGCCTTATGGAGGGGGTGCCGCGCCTACCATTATATAGATTTACACTGAACGTAATATCTTCCAAAGGAGTCAAAGTGATGCAGAAATTTTACTGGTGAGTAAATTAATTGTACAGTATGTACTCCTAGAAAAAAGTTCCAGGTTGAAAAAACAGAAAGTTATCCTTTAAAGTCAGAGTTGGTAATCCTGTTCAGAAACACTTTTTGTTATACTGGGTGAAATGGTCCTTCCATCCTGACAGTAGCCAATACATTATATTCCTAAAAAGGAAGGATAAAAGTCAGACCTCTGTGAGAGCTGCAGGTCTGCCATCCGCACCGAAGAGCAGGAATTGGTCATTCACACAGTACAGAAAGACCCAATCAATGCCTTTTCAGATGATGAGAGGTGAAAACATCTTCAAGAAGCAAGAAACAGGTTGACTCTGTTCAAGCTCCTCTGATTTATTTCAGTTCCCAGTTCAGTTTATTGTCATTACACATACAAACATGAACAAAATCAGTTCCCAGGACCACCATCATAAAATCTTATAAAAAAATAGCCCTTTATTAAAAACAGTTAACCTGATAAATAAACGATAATAAATAAACTAATGAGATAAAGAACGAAAATGAATGATCAATTAAGACAAGTTAAAATAATAACAAGATGAGGAAAAAGCATGAAATAGGGTTAGGGTTAGCCTTGATGCCTGCGCCTGGCTGAAGGGTGGGGTCAAACTATCCATGTTGGGTGGGTGGACCCATTATGGGCAGCTCTGTTCCTGCACCTGCTGATGTACAAGTCCTCAGTGGAAGGAAGACTGCTGTGGGTGACCTGAGCGTTTTTCACCACCCTCTGCAGCATCTTCCTGCCAGTGATGGAGCAGTTCCCACCAGGTGGTGATGGAGGAGGAGAGTGTACTCATATAAAACAGTCAGATTAAAGTCTGTTTTTATAAACATCACAAGTCATTTAAATATATGGTAGAGGTCATCTGGAAGATAATATTTCCAGAAATCATCTGTATGCGTCTGTGGTTGTTATTTCTATATTAAAGGGACTTGAGGCAAGATTAAGAAACGAAACTCGCGACTGGCGCTTCAGGTAACTGCAGCCACGAGCCAAGCCGTCACGGGAGCACAAACTGAAGCTATAATGTTGTCTACTAACCTTATTCTGTGTAGTTACACTTTTTAGTGTCTTTTAGTTGATCTGTATCGTTTACTGACGGCAGAAGAATCCATAACTATCACTTACAGTGTTTGAATTTACCGCAACCGTCTTCTTCCTGTATCAAAACAGCGGATGTAGCGTCATTTGACGTCACGTCCGCAGGGCCACGCTGGAAATTCAAACACCGTATTGCAGCGCATTTTGCAGCACACAGCATGTTCAAGGCAACGGAGAGAAACATGGATGGAAACGTTATTTTTGGTATTTAGCGCTTCATCACCCATTAGTATAAAAAAAATGGACATGCATGTTTGTTTGTTTTTTTATCCCTGCCTCTAGTCCCTTTAAATGTTTGTTTGAGAGCGTTTCTCTTAAGCTAAAAACAGTCATCAGATAACTTATAAATACTTTCTGGATAATAATAATATTACTGTAAAAACTGAGACTAATCTAACCAGCAACTTTAATATTGTATTATGTAGAGATAAAGTATAGATAAATAAAAGATATTTCTGAAACACATCAGGATGATTCAGCACAAAAGACCATAAAGACAAAAACAGAAAATTAAAGTGCAATCGATAAAAGACTTCAGCTTGTCAAATAGTAAAGTTTTCGTAACAGAACAATGAAATGAAGACCAACCACATACTCATCTGGTCCCATAAAAACATGGAAAACTATGATGTTGCACATAATAAAAACATGTCAGTGCCACGATAAAAAGGGCAGAAATTGTAAGGTGGCAACCATGTTTTTATTTATGCCTTTTTAAACACAACTCCAGCATGTCATTTGTGTAACATCACCTTCCATTAATGTTATAGTTGGGCTGGACGATAATTCAATATCAATATATATCGATCAATAGAAGTTTTTTCAATATAAAAAAGAGGGTCAATAAAAAAGTTAAATATAGAAGGACAGTTTTCTGCTGTAGCCTATCAGGTAGCATGATACTACAGTCACTCCTTCCGCCAAACCAACCACAAACACAGACCCAGGCAAGGCTGAATTGGAGTCAGTGTTATGCTCCTTTCAGACTTGCTACTGGAAAGCGGTAATATTGCGGACTTTGTCCTCTATAACTTTTGTATTCAGACATACGTACCGGTCTTTTACCTTGGACATGTAGCGGACATGTACCAGCTGCTCTACATGTCATAGAACGGAAATGTTGCGGCACTTCTTTTTGGCTGAAAGCACACGAAAATGTTCTGGACAGAGTTGAAGGAGTGTGGATGTGCTGACTTTTCCTAAATATTCCTATATTCCTATTCCTAAATAGTATGAAAGCGCTGGGACACGATAACTCTACAAAGGAAGCAGTATGTTTGAAAAAGACGAGTCTGTTTAAGAGCAGATGGACTTTACCGCTCATGTTCTGCAATGCAAGTCTGAAGCGGCTTCAGCATGATCTTTATTATGAGTAGGTCATTCAGCAAAAGCTGCAAATGGCCAGGGCTGCACCTTAAATAGCTTTTAATTTGATAATGGCTTTATATTTTTGATAAATATCGATTTCGATCAATACAGATTTTTTTTTATCGATAATCTTTTTGCTATATCATCCAGCCCTATGTTTCACTGGAGTTGTGCAACGGCTTACATTGTGGCAGTTTCAGATTAGTGCAAAAGGAACAACCTGCAAAAGAAAACAACAGTTTTAGAGACTTTAAAAAGAAGATATCTTTATGTGTTGCAACTGGCGTGTATGAAGATCGGCAGGTTATGATGACATCACTGCAGCAGTGCTTTACAACCCTGATAGTGTTGCAGGTTTAAATGCTGAGCCTCGGCTGTGTGGCGTCTACAGTGTCCCTGCTGCAGTTGCTCAGTGAACCTTTGCAGTTATTGTGCATTTTGGAAAAAGACTGCATTTCGTCATATTGTTTTACTTGAAGAAATTCATTTTACTTATACCATGGTCCTGGTAAATACTCGATTCTGATTGGCTGCAGGGCGTCCATTAAAAAGTGAAATAGGACACCTAAAAAAGAAGTTCTGAACAAACAGCCCGATTGTTCTAAATCAATGCACTGACTCAAACCCTAGTTGGTAACCATGGCAACAGAACTTACTATTTTAACAATAAAAAAAACTGTGACATATTAAAGTGATACCGTGTAACTTTTGAACCCAATGTTAACCAAATATTATGATACATTATATTCTAAAATTATTATTAATATAAGTAACTATAGCTGATTTCTGCAGTCAATATAGAGCACTAGACGCATGTCGTTGCTCCGAGGGGGCTAGCCGTTCTCAAAAACCAGGCATTGTAGCTTCTCGGGAGCGGGCCGTCTCTCATTGGATCATGTAACCTGGAGTGCTTTGATTAGTGGGTTGATGACTTAAAAAATCAGCTTTTCAAAGTGGTCTGCAACACTTTTATAAAACACAGACTGAGACTGTTTCATTTTGAGACAGTTGTGGCGCCTGTGGGAAGTTACAGGTTTAGTGCCCATAGTGGCCAAAAGTTACACGGTATAACTTTAATAATTGGCTTAACATTTATTTCTTTCGTAAGTGACCATGGTATAAGTGAGATAATGCCCTCTGAGGTTGTCCATTATCAGAAATTAATGGACTTCGCGGAGACCACGTTGTGCATTAATTTCTGATAATGAACACCTCGTTGGGCAATATCCCTTACTTAAAGGTACAGTGTGTAAAAAATCAAAAGTCAATAGCAGAAAAATGTGATATATCATTCAAAACTGTGTTTTTACTGTGTAATCACTGCACTAGAATAGTGTTATGTGTTTATTTTCTTAGAATGAGTCATTTATATCTACTTGGAGGGCAATGCACATATGGAGGCTGCCATATTTGTTCCACCATTTTTACTATGGTGTCCCTGAATGGACAAAACAATGTGAAGTGAGAACCCTCTGAACTTTAAAACTGCTGTACCAGCTTTGTTTAATGGGAGTTAGAGACTGTTTGGGATCAGTAATGCCTTAAAAGACATAAAAAGTAGTTACTCTTAGTACAGTCACAGCTACACCTGAGACCACCAGATCCACTCACAGATCAAAACATCTTTATGTATGGGAGAATTTTGACCACTTACAGCCACCGTACATTCACAACAGTGCTTGGAATATGAAGTCATTTGAAAGAAAACATCTTTTCTTTCAAATACCCATCTTTACCACTAGATGTCAGTAATTCTTACATACTGTACCTTTAAAGGATAACTATATCTTTTTCAACCTGGACTTTATTTCTAGGAGTTTATACGTGCAATTTCCTCACCAGTGAAATTTCTGTGTCACTTGACTCCTTTGGAAGATATTACGTTAGGGTTGCCCTTCGGCATACATCTGTATAATTGGAGAGACAGGGCAGCTTCTCTATAAGACATTATCTGCAGCAGAAACTCTTTGATTTTCACCAATACTTTAAGTAGACTGAACAAACAAACGAGTACTATTGTCCCATGAGTCCAAATTTAGCTTTCCGTTAGTTATCAGGGTGTTCTACACACTTTTTGGGGCCGCATGTCCCTGATGTGCTTTACAGCGTAGTACAGCTGAGAAGAGCAGCTTGCTACCCAGACAACAACAACAAAAACACGATCCGCGAACTTAACTCACCGGACAGTAGTACTTCGCTCATTTGTTCATTCTGCTAAAGCATTTATAAAATGAAGCAGTTTTTGCTGCTTATAGAGAGGCTGCCCCGCCTCTCCCATTATATACAGTAGATGTACGCCAGAGGGCGACTCAACGTAATATCTTCCAAAGGAGTCAAAGTGATACAGAAATTTTACCGGTGAGTAAATGCACATATAAACTCCTAGAAATAAGGTCCAGGTTACATAAAGACTTACATAAAAGATCCAGCTGTTTTCTATACGTTCTCATTGCAGTTCAGGGTAATGGGTGCCTGGAGTCTGTCCCAGTAGCTGTTAAAAAAAACAGGTGGGGTCCACCATGGACAGATCAGCAGTCCATCATGATGATGAGCCGAACACGATACACACTCACTCCTAAGCCGCTTTCAAGCTTGCATTGTGGAACGTGAGCGGTAAAGTCCATCTGCTCTTTAAACAGACTCGTCTTGTCAAACATGCCGCTTCCTTGGCGGACTGATCGCGTCCCGGCGCTTTCAGACGTCAGGAAATGTTGCGGAAAAGTCAGCGCAGCCCGCTTCCCTTCAACTCTGTCCAGAACATTTTACTTGTGTGTTCAGCCAAAACGACGTGCCACAACATTTCCGTTCTCATGGGGACCAGGCGGTACATGTCCGCTACATCTCCGAGGTAAAAGACCGGAACGCATGTCTGAATGTAAGCGGTATAAAGGACAGAGTCCACAATATTACCGCTTTCCGGCGCAAGTCTGAAAGGGGCTCAGTCACCAGTTAACCTAATATGCATGTTACTGGGATGTGGGAGGAAGCTGGAGAACCTGTTGAGAACCCCCACTTGCACAGGAAGAACATGCAAACATACGAACCTGGAACCTTCTTGCTGTGAGGTGACAGTGTTGATCATCACTCTGCAGCCACAACCATTTTCTTAAACCTTCACTCTCATTCTGTTGGCTTTACTTTCATATTGTGACAATAATTTAACACCTCATTTAAAACCTCACTGTAAATTCACAGTAAAGATACAGTCAGAATGACATGGAGGGAAATGTTTGCATCACGGCCACCTGACCTTTAACAGCCAATAAGATTGAAAGTGCGACCTGACAGTGCACCACTATAGCCCTCAGTATTGCCCTTGACTTCGTAAGAGTTTTTGGCTGGAGTGTATGAGCTTATATTGCCTCCATTGTCCTGATTGTCCACAGCTATGAGAGGCACGTCTAATGAGATGAATTTATGGCCCGATACCAAACCTCAAAGTGTAAACATGATGAGCTGCCACCACACCACCGCTTAGGGGTTTTAGGAGGTGCATATTCATCTAGATCCAGTGGGGATGCAGAGGGGCCTAACATTATGACACAGCTGATGTGCAGCAAAACATTATGTGCTAAATTTTCACTTTGTTTTATGCTCCCAATAATCAGCATGGGCTTAAGTGTGGTGCATTTTCAGAGTCTCGTCTCTCACAGTTTCAGCCACGGTGTCCACAGTGGGCGTCCTGTTCTGTTTCTCTTTGATTTTTGGCAGCAGGGCAGTGCCTGCAGCACCTCTTTTATCCCTTTGGTCATCAGTATGTAGAGGAAGGGATCCACCAGAGGGCTGAGGTAGAGCAGCAGGTGAGACACCAGTCCCAGGTAGCGCACCTGCTCCGTGAAGGACAAAGCCTCAAGGAGGATGCTGAGGATAAAGGGGGAGTAGAGGAAGGTGTAATTGGCCCATATTGCAGTGATCCCCCACACCGTCCTCCTCCTGTCTGGGTTTGGGGGCTGGATCGGGAGCAGTGAACAGGCCCTCCAGGCATCCACAGCAAAGAAAAGCAGGAAAGGGAAAGGAGCGAGCAGAGACACTGCAAACCAGAGGGGGTAATGCAGCACGGCGAGGGCGATGATGCCGAACGGAGCGGCCCACGCCAGCAGGGCGACCGCAGGAGACTGCTTCATGCTGCTGCAGCAGTCCAGACACTGCGGGTAGGCAAGCAGGAGGTGGCGCTCCTGGGCTATGAACAGCATCATAGTGATGTTGGTGACCACGCCAAAGTAGAAGATGAAGTCAGTGGCGTCAGAGGAGAAGACAGCGTTGTTTTCAACATCCTGGCCCACTTGGGGACGGCCAAAGAAACTGATGATGTCAGACACCAGGAGGAACATGACGTGCATGGGAATTTTATTCTCACCTAAGCAAAAAGAATACAGGAGAAATGATTTAGGTGGAATTATTCCCATCTTTGGTTCTACTTCTGTAGTCTTTCCTTCATAAACGCTCCATGAGAGATGACAATACTGACTATTACGTTTGTTTCAGACTAAGTAGAAGCTAAAAACTCTCACATCCTCTGACAAACCAAACATGTTATGGTTCAACCTTGGGATGCACGATATTGGAATTTTGGCCAATATCCGATATGCCAATATTTTAAAACTCATGTGGCTAATAACCGATATCGATACCGATATTAAAGCTGAAAAAAATAAGCAGTCATTGCAAACAGCAGTTTTGTTATCGCTATTTAAAAAATAGTTGGTACCTGATACACCGAAATATCGCAACATTTTCGTATGCCAATATCAAATCGCTTATTTAAAAACGCAGCATCGATCTATTTTACTTTAAGCAAATCTCACGAGATTTCATCGTTCTGTAATCAATCTCACGATATTTTGTGAGTTCCTGCAAGATTTCGAAACAGAATGATGAAATATCAAGGATTTTGTTAGTAAAATAGATCAAACCGCATTTTTTTGAAATGCTTCAATTTGATATCATTATGAAAATATTGTAAAAATTTTGGGGATTCTTGTAAGATTTCGTATCAGAACAATGAAATATCACAAAATTTCACTGGTAAAACAAATTGATGCCGTGTTTTCAAATTGTCAATATGATATCAGCATATGAAAATATCGGGATTTTTCAGTGTATCAATATTTTTTCCCACTTCTTGGTCTTTAGAAATTTTAAAGTCTGTGAAAAATAAGTCTTTGTAGAAGAAAATAAATAGTTTCTCTTTTTCAAATTAGGAAACACAAGCCTGGTCGGTTAAATATCGTTGGGTATCAGTGGGTGGCCATTTGACATTTGTCAAGGGCCGATATAGGCCGATACCTACACAGGGGGCCGTTATGGTCGCATCCCAGTCTAACTTGTTAAACTTTCTCATGCCAGCTCATCTCTAAACCAACATGTTCTAATCCTTGCAGATCTGATGGCGATCTTTAATGATGAAACGCCACCAAACATGTTTATGTTGTGGAACCTTTAAGGAAAGGAGGTCAAACCTTTGGAGATTCTTCAGGGTGTAAATAGCCAGTCCGATGGCGGGCAGCCCGGATGCAGAAGGTCAACTGAAGGATCACCTCAACACTGAACCAGAGCAGGTGTGCTGCTGTTGCCTGTGAGGTTGCCAGCAATGGAAACGGTGGCAGCTGTTGTCGCAGCAGTGCTCTCAGCCATAAGAGGCCTCGCGGAGGCTATTTATGTCCTCAGCTGTTTGGATTTAGTCCTCAGCGGGCAGCAATGACCGCTTTCTGGGAAGGAAAACTGGAACAGAATCTGATCTGAAGCAGACAGAGAGCAGAACTGGGTCATTCCTCTAAATTGGTGCTGTTTGAAGTTTAATTTAGGTGAGTAAGGACGACTAACTCGCCCAAATTAAACTTGTAACAAATGAGAGTGTTACAATGTGCATTGGTCAGTTTCGGGTAACTTTATAAATTTTTACGAGGTTTAGAAACCAAAGATCTTAATTCAGTCACTGATGATGTTGCCAAAACTCGGAAAGAACTTTTATTTGGAAATAAATGGTTGGTTATATGTTAAAATAATTATTTGTTACAGAATTATTCATATATAACCTATACTTGTAAACTGTAATTTTTTTCTCCCATTACAGCTAAAGAGACCCATAACTATAGTTTGAGTAAAATTTATTACAATAATTTAATGAGTAACTTATAAACAATGGTTTGAATGTTATTGAGGAAGTGGTTTTATTCTTCCTATTATTTTTCTTCTTTGTTTTAAGAAGAAAAACTGCCAAAAATGTGGGAATAGACACTGGGGAACAGGAACAGCTGCCATGTATTCACATTGTGGAAATATTTAACATTATATTGGTGTAAATTCAAACTGTAAATCTTAAAGATGAAGTGATTAGTATAATATCAGCTAATATTCACACAGATAAATCAGAAATCAGAGGATTCTACACTGTAAATATTTAACTTAAAAATATGAGTTAAAGGTTGAATATGGAACATTTTATTAAAGCTATATTTAAAAAAATAAGTGGAGTCGTTTGGGGTGTACAGAATGAAAGTACAAAATTTCCCAAAAAATTTTATTTAGCCTAAATAATTATAAAATAAATTTTGACGGGTTCGATAATGGCATTTTATTGCGTCTATAAGCCAATACACGCCGCCATTGAAGGTTGCCAAATACGATGTCTGTGTGGAAACAATGTTTTGGTCATAGTCAGGCTTGTACAGGGGAAAACCGTGGAGACGGCGAGTGAAGCAGCTGCTTCAGAGCCCTGGAGATATTGTTATCTGTTTCTGAGGAGAAGTGAGCTGAGAAGAGCAAAACCTGGAATAAATTTAGATGAAGACTACTTTAAATGAACCCACATAAATGTTTTCCACGGAGTCAAAACACGGAAATGGCGACTCTCCTCCTGGATCAGTAAGCTAGCTTGTTTGCTAACATGGCTAACGTTAGCTGTCAGTTATAAACTCCTCTGTGCTACTTGTTGGACATGCTGCAGACTGTTGGTGACTTGCGTATCGGCAGTGAGTCTGGCATCCCAGCAGCTGGAGTTGCTTTTCTGCTGTTGTAACTACAACCTAGACACACGTGATGTCGCTGTTCTGTCCGTATTACATATTCAACCTTTAATGCAACTGCCTTTTGGCATTTTTGTTGTCCCAATGTATTATTATTATGTCAAATTAACATGCTTCTGTGTTAGAAATGAAAATATTTAGTCAAACAATCAAAGTTTTAAATCAGCCCTTTAACTCATATTTTTCAGTTAAACAGTTTATAGTGCAGGATGAGCGGCACAGTCATGTTACTGATATAAAGAGTAACGTGACTGAAAGTGACAGGACTGAGCTTATCGGGAAATGAGCAGATGAATAAATACATCCACATGGAGTCTATCCTAACAGCACGAGAACACATTCTAGTCATTTACCAAAAATCTGTGAATATGAAATGAAGAACTAACTCCTCCAAAAGCAAAAAGAAAAAAAATCAAACAGAAAAAATAACTAAGAACAGTGGAATGGCCCAACAATGATTCCTCAGTTCATTTACAGTAACACCTCTAAACAATCTGTGTTTTTAGCATCATGTAGCAGTCAATAAAGTTAATAAAAAAAAAAAAACCATTGGTACATGGACTGTATCGATGTTATGCACTTGTGTTGGAAGTGCATCTGTCAAAGATGACAGCAGCAAACCTGGAATAACGCTGCATCAGTCACTTTGATCCCCAGAAAGCAGAAAGTTTCATCATTTTTGCATTTGGCTAAACTTCAGCTCCACCTTCTGCTACAGGTTAGAAAAAATAAAGAAACCTTGTGACGTTAGGGTTAGAGATGCAGCAGATTACCGGCGCCAATGCAGGTTTAATTATCAACTGAGCACTTTACCATCTTAGTTTCTCATAATCTGAATAAAGAAACCAAGAAAGTTGTGAATATGTTGTCTTCAGTTTCTGTATGCTACAGCAATACGTAACTGAAACAGCTGGATCAACTCTTACCATCTCTTACCTTAACAAAGGCGTCAACTTCCAACCACCAGCAATGCCCCAGTAAATATTCCAGCTTCTTACTAACAAATGAGAAAAAAACCTTTAAATTGTTTATAATCAATCCTGATCTTGCTGAAATATCCCCCGTTCCTCCTTTGAGAGCTGAAGAACATGTATGTCTGTAAACTGTCCGACTTCAGGTTTGTATGTGATTGCATCAAGTCTTTGTGCAACAGTTTGTTATTCCCAGGAAGCCAGTTATTGCTGCAGGTCTCCTTTATCTGGAGTTCAGCGGCTGCTTTGAATGAAGCCTGATGTGCTCGGTGCTCCCTTCTGGTTTACATGGATGGCTCTGTGTTGCTGATGATGCAGAGAGGTAAGGATTTGCACGAAAAACTGATGCCAACATGCAGCAGCAACTGTATCTTGACTTTATTTCTGTATGTTTGTTTGGCTCTGCAGTTATCTAATTTAAAGGTGCAGTATGCAGATTTTACATGCATTAACACATATCCTCTGACCCTGTGAAACAGACATGATAAAATCACACTGATGATATCAGCAGCATGATCACATTTGATTGAGGAGGATTTATCAGACAGCCATCAGCATGCATCGTGGGAAATTCAGTTTTTGCCCTAATTTAAGCCTAAGCAATTTGTGTGCTCGTCATATTGAGGTACAATTCACAATAACTGAAAATGAAGTGTGAAGATCCTGTTTTTCTTCAGTTGCAGGGATTTCTTCTTGTTTCCGCACATTCTGCTAAGAGTTATGTAGAGATCACATTATACCTGTTCTAAGCTTCATTTACAAAGATTTTATTCAGGAGTCCAAATCTGCACTGCATCTTCAAGGCATCTTTTAAGACTTAATGTGGCCTCTTTGTTCTTAAGAATTATGCTTTTCTTACTCTTTAAGCTTTATTTTCTTCTGATGTAAAGCACTTTGAATTGTGGTCTACATGAAAGGTGCTACACAAATAAACTTGCCTTTCCTTGTTTATATTAATTTCATCTTCTCATTATTGACTTCCCATTGGAGTCCAGAATAGAATGAGAAATTCTTTTGTTCTCAAAGTTATTCACTCTCAGACTGCAACTTTACTACAAGACAGCTTTATTGATCCCACCCGTGCAGGTCTCTAACCTCATTACTCAGCATTCATTTAAACATTTTAACAAACCATAGAAACATAGGCCACGTGACTGTAGCTAAATAGGTAGAGTGCCATCCAAACAAACTCAATCATCAACAAAACAACAAACAGTAAGACTTACACTCCTAAAGTATGATTGACAGCTGATGATGAAGATGGAATCAACTGAGACATGTCTGAACCATCAGACTGTTCCATGTCTATTTCAGTTTAATGACCTCAGCAGTGGACTGATCAGAGTAGGAGAACCAAAGCCCAGCATGGAGCGGTTGGGTGAACCTGGTCTGGACTCTGTGGAGGAGCGTCATGGTCTCAGAGATCTGTAGAAGGACAGAATCACTTCTCTGTGATCCAGGTAATAATCCACTCTGAGGATGAAGGTCTGGCACCGGAGTTCTGAGGTTGTCGAACCAGAACTCATATTTTTCTGTGTGTCAATGTAACGACCAAGATCTGTTGTTGCTTCCGAATCTGCATTTCTCCGAGACAGTTGCTCTGTTGATGCTCCCGTACGATACACTTATTTCCACCACTCCTCTCCAATCCACCTCCCAGCAAGAGCGCCCAGTCAGGCTCTCTCTGCTCAGGACCTGACACCAGTAAGTGAATCTGTCAGGGTGATGAGGTAGAGGCTGAGGTTGTTCCACATGTATGTTGCTTTTCTGTTCCCCGCTGAGATCAACAGTTATAGGTTTGCAGAGTTTGGATCCAGAGTAGATTTAGCTTGCATATCTTAAGAATCCAGCTCTGCTCTTTGGTTCTGGTTCTGGTAATAAAACATCCACATCAGTGACTGCTTCTGAGATGTTTGTGCATCTCGTCCAGATGTCCTGCAGTTCATCTCTGAGCTGTGACACAGCAGCTGGAACATCCTGGAAGTATCTCAGAGGACGGATGTTGATGCTGGATGAGTGTGTGGACTCACCGAGCGCTGCCTGTGAGGGGGAGCGGAGCAGAAACTGGCTGTGATCCTCGGTGATGAAGAGCTGCTCAGCTCAGCATCCTTCCTCTTCAGCTCAGTCATCTCCTGCTCCAGCTTCTCCTGAAGCTCTTCGACTCGACTCAAATCCTCAGTTAGCTGCTGGGATCTGATCTGCTGCTTCACATCACAGCTTCTTTTTCCCTGGGATGAGACGGATCAGCTGAGAGAAGATCTCCTCACTGTCCTCCACTGCTTTATCAGCAGAGAGATTGATGGCCTCCACCTCCTGATGAAGCAGCTTCACATCTTTCTCTCGGTCCTGGATTTGCTGTCGGCTCACCTCCAGCTTCTTCTGCTTCTCAGCTCTTTCTGCTGCAGCTGAGACTGTGTTGTGGCCTTTATGTTGATCCACAGAGCAGAGATAACAGATAATCTGCTGATCAGTGCGACAGAACATCTTCATCACCTCATCGTGATGAGGGCAGATGTTCTCCAGGAGGTTCTTGGAGGGCTCCACCAGCTTGTGTTTCTTGAATGCAGCTGATTCCTAGTGAGGCTGGAGGTGTTTCTCACAAAGAGGCCAGACAGAATAAACAGGACTTGGTGGCTTTCAGCTTCCTCCTGGTGCAGACGTCGCAGGCCACATCTTCAGCTCCAGCGTAGCAGAGTCAGCTGGAGCAGCTTGGAGCCCAGTCCTCCTCAGCTGCTCTACTGGAGCCAACGTGGTTTTCTGCAGAGCAGGCCTTGGTATGAACATGTTCCTGCACTGAAGGCAGCTGTAGATCGCCTTCTGATCCTCTCCATCCCAGTGGGTTATAATACAATTCATGCAGTAGATGTGTCCGCAGGGAATAGTCACTGGATCCTTCAGTAGATCCCCACAGATGACGCAGTCTTTATTCAAGTCTGTTCCTTTCTGCGCCATCTCACCTCTCGGTACTGTGGCTTCGTTAGTTTCACTATCTCACGCCTGAAATGACTTTGAGCTCTTATCTGAAAGTGTCTCTGCAGTGAAAATGGATCCGTCAGCTCAGGCTGGTTACATTCATGTTCAAACTTGCAGATCTAAAGGGAGGGGAGGAAGGAAATATGTGAAAAGAGATCTGTTTCATAGCGAGAACAAGGAGGGAAGTTATCAGGCTTTGATTCCAGGTAGTGGAAGCACGGAGGCGTCTCACTATTTATAATCCAAGGCGTAGGTTTTTGAGGCTTCCTCATTCTCACGCTTGCTTTTTCTTAGAAACCGCTTCCATCCTGCTTTTGTGCAAACATGTTCAACTCAAAAGTCTGCTCCCTGTTTTGAAATTTACCGTTGCATATGAAAATCTCCTCCAATCAAATCTCTTCTCAACTCTTAGCTCTGCTGCGAGAGGAGCCTGTCAACTACCTCCAACCAACAGAAAGCCAGATATGACGATGACGAAGTAAAACTTCCTGCCTCCTTCTGGGTGTGCTTGTTTTATGTCACAGAGCCGGCCAGTATAAACCAGCATGGATAACCCAAACCAACAGTTGTAATGAATCAATTACAAAATTAAATGAAACAATCATATTTCATGGTAACTATTATTATTATTATTATCAATAATAGTAATAATAATATCTTGAATTATATTTAAGCTAGATTAATTATGAAATAAATGTAATTACACATAATCAAAGAATGATTAATTAATAAATTTATATTTAAAATTTTTTTTAAAAAAAGTAAAATTACTCCCAAAAAGGCTCCTGACAACACAGATAAGATTGATTATTAATAATTATATTTTCTCCAAAAGTTTGGACATTGTGTAAAATGGGAATAAAAAGTGAATGCAGTGGTTTGTAATTGTCAAACCTGTACTTTACTCCCAGGGCATGATTGTGCCGGAAGAATGTGACCATAGTAACAACAGGCATGTTGATGCTGCGCTGACTCTGCTGCCACCAAGTGGACAACTTTAGCTTTATTTTTTGGTCATTTTTAAACTGCAGATTCATGCAGATCAAGTTAAATGACTTGATTCTGCTTCGTGAGCATGAGCTGTCACTGAAGGCTGGACTCCCCTTTTGTTAACATAGGAACATTTAAAAAGTATAGACTTGTAAATTATTTGCAAGAAAATGTGTTATAAATGAAGTCTAAAGTCTACAGACTTCTACAGATTCACTTCTGTTTCTGCAGATGATTTTAGATCAGCAGATTGTGTGTTTTCTCACATCAAGTCTGCATTGTCTTATAAACGTGTGTCCATCTGACTTTTCCTCCATGGTGCTGATTGTGGCTGCAGATGTTTGGATTACAAACATGTTTCTGTAATAAATAAATCCTTGGAAACCAACCGGTCTGTCTGGCAACAGTCACTGCTGAATGAGCACCATGCAGGTTGAAAATCACCAGAAACGTTGCAGACTTTCTAACTCGTGTTGACAGGGGGCCTCCTACAAATGAGGGCCTCTATGTTAGTTTATGTGTCCACCTTGTTTACAAACAAACAAACTGCAGGTTTCAACTCAGACCCCTGTGAACCTTTCCCTCCTGAGAGGTAAGATTGCTTCAGTTGATGTTAATTAGTTTCCAGTTAGTTCCTGAGTCGACTCAAGAAGGCGGCCCATCGTCATCCAGCTGCTGATTTTAATAATAATCCATGAAAATGTGACAGAGTGGCTGTTGCAGTGGACAATCTGGAAGCATTTCACCTGACAGATAATCCAGCAGAGCTGCAAGAAAGCATGTGAGCACATTTCTCTCAGATTTCCTCCAGATCCTGGTAGAAGCAGATGGTTCAGAGTTCTGGTTCTGGAGTTTTCTTCCTCTCCGCTTTCACTCACTGGTCAGGAAAACACCAAGGAGTGAATAAAAAAGAACATGCAGAATGATCTGTTATAGACAGATAGACAGAAAAATGATTGTTGTCAAGCACCGCCCAAACTTGTTGGCCCATTAATCTGATTCAGGTGCTGCAGCAAGAAACATGTATATATGGGCCCCATCTGGGATATGCCCGGGCTAGATGGTACCATTTGGGCATGGGCTCAAACTGGACTTTCTGTGTGGGGCCCACTTGGGTTTCTCACATTATAACACCAATATGAGCTTCTAAAGTGGGACAATACTGTAACCCCTGGATAATCCTATATGGGGCCCATTTTTTCAGCCCATTTCCAACTTTTATGGGCCCCATATAAAAGTGTTGGCTCGGTCACCCCTGGTGTAATGCTTCATTAGGCTTCAGTAACATATATTACATATAAATTATTAAAAAATACTTACAAAATCAGAATGTTTGAAGTTATTGGACATGAAGCTGATCAGCCACTATACAGTCAGTCACAAAAGTACTGTAAGTACACCCTTTTGATTTTCACAAATATTTTACTATATCTTTCTTTGAGGAAGAACACTGGAGAAACGAAACTTTGGTACAATGTAAAGCAATTATTGTAGAGTATGTCTAACTTTAAATTTGTTGTCAACAAAAGTGAGTACACCAATGATAAAAATTACTAAATTGGGCACAAAGTGTCAATATTTTGTGTGGCCACCATTATTTTCCAACACAGCTCTAAACCTATTGGACATGGAGTTCACCAGAGCTTCACAGGTTCCCACTGGAATCGTCTTCCACTCTTCCATGATGACATCACAGAGCTGGTGGATATTAGAAACCTCGTGCTGCTTCACCTTCTGTTTGAAGATGCCCACAGCTGCTCTGTAGGGTTTAGGTCTGGAGACATGTTTGGCCAGTCCATCACATCCACCCATCCAGTCTTGGAGGTGTGTTTGGGCTCAGCATCATGTTGGAATACTGCCCTGCAGCCCAGTTTCCGAAGGGAGAAGGACATGCTGTGCTTCAAGATGTCACAGTACATGTTGGCATTCACTGTTCCCTCAATGAGCTGTTGCTCCCCAGTGCCAGCAGCAATCATACAGCCCCACACCACTGCACTACCATCACCATGTTTGACAGTAGGCATGACACACTTGATTTTATACTCCTCACCTGGTTTCTGCCACACACACTTGACTCTGTCTGATGCTGCGCACACACCAAACGCAATTTGCGCGTCAAAAATGCACAAAGTTGGATGAGGGGTCGCTAAAAAGTCAGATGCTTGATTTACAGTGTCAGGATGCCCCCAACGCGTGTCGAGGGATGTCCAGTCAAGACGCGCTCATCACGTGGATGAGCCTCCTTTTTTTTCTTTTCGCCGGTCTGTTTGCACAATGGCAGACGCAGCAGAGAGAGTGACTCAGCTTTATGTGATAAACAAAGCTAGGGAACGCCGTTGTTGGGAGTCTCTGCTCCGTGTCTGGGTTCACCAGGTAATAGAGGATTATCAAGCTTACCGGAACTTCCCGGTATTTGGGCACTTCCTCTTCCGGGCCATTTTAACAACAGCCGTTTCTGCTCTGTTATACTGTTTAAATCGTATAAACTCCAAACATACTTAAGTTTTCATTCCAGACTGAAGTGATACTGGATCAAAAGCTGGATCAAAGCGATCGATTCGCCACAGTGAAGGGCCGAACTTTATAATAAAACACATGTTTGTTTGTTGCCGGTGGGGCACAACACCGGCACTTCACAGCATGCTAGCGTTAGCCAGCTAGCGTTTACTGACGTGCTTAACATTGCACGTCTTAAAACACACAAACATCTGAAAATCGGGTCTGTACCCCCCCGTTTCCAGTGGAACAACTGGGGACTGCCAAAAAAAGGAGACGCTTTCAGATGCTTGTGTGTTTTCAGCCGCACAAAGTTAGGCACGTCATCGAGCTGGCTAATGCTAGCCTGCCAACATGACTGTGCAGACTGCCGGCTACAAACAAACGTGTGTCGTTTTATTATAAAGTTCGGTCCTTCACCGCGGCAAATCGGTTGTTTTGATCCACTTCTTCCTTAGCATCACTTCAGTCTGGAATGAAAACTTGGCATTGGCGTTTATCCAATTTATAAAGTTTAACAGAGTAGTAGCTGGCGGACTACTGTTAGCAGGCTAGCATTAGCCAGCTTGATGATGTGCCTAACTTTGTGCGGCTGAAAACACACAAGCATCTGAAAGCATCTCCTTTCTTGGCAGTCCCCAGTTGTTCCACTGGAAATGGGGAGGTACAGACCCGATTTTCAGATGTATGTGTGTTTTAAGATGCACAAAGTTAAGCACGTCGGTAAACGCTAGCTGGCTAATGCTACCATGCCGGTGTTGTGCCCCACCGGCTGCAAACAAACATGCTACGTTGTTTTATTATAAAGTGCGGCCTTTCACTCTGGAGAATCGCTTTGATCCACTTCTTCCTTAGTATCACTTCAGTCTGGAATCCGTGAAAATTTAAGTAGGGTTGGCATTTATTCACGTTATCTACGAAGTAAAGCAGGGACATTGAACTGGGCCGTAAGTGGGCCGTCTCACTGTTTCAAACCGGAAGTTCGGAACACAGAACACAGTGATAATCCCCCATTTGGGGTGTTCTGAGTGTGTGAGTTCCACCATTTACTCCAGGAGCTGCGCGCTGGTAAGGAGCGTTTTCAGCTTTCTGATCCGGCCCAGTTTAGCGACCTGCTGTCCCAATGCGGGACAGCATTATAAGCCCAGTAAATCCTATCAACACAGCAGGTCATCAAAATTCTGTTCATAAACCGGGACCGGGCGCAGATCAGTTTATTCTCCAATGTCTTTAGAGAGTGAAGAGATTCCCCTGGTTCTTCTTGGTGTTTCTTGTCCTGTTATAAAATGTGTGTCTGTGTCATGACACTGAGTCGCTCTGATTGGTTGACGCCCCGTGTCAAGATGCCAAAGTTCAGATTTTCCAACTCCGGTGTCTGTCGCCCCTGACAAGCGTAACGCGCAAGGAACACTCAAAATCTCAAAACTAGACACGTTAAATGCCTCTAGACGTGCCCGACGCGCATGACGCACCGCAGGGTTTTGACACCTCCTGGATGCGCATCGGTGATTGACTTTGCTTGAAAACCTGACGACCTTAAGGCCCAAATCGCTTTCGGTGTGTATGCACCATAAACCAAATAAGTCTTTCTCGGTCTCATCAGACCACAACACATGCTTCCAGAACCAGAGCATGATCCCCTCCCTCTGGAAACTGGGACAGTTTAATTTCCTCAGAGTTCTCCCAAAAAACAGACATGACAAAATGAAAAGGGTGTACTCACTTTTGTGACTGACTGTATGTTTGAGTTTAAGTTTTGTGACTTTCCTGCAGACATTAACCAAATTCTCTCTGTCAGCAGAGAAATTTTTTGGCTTTCTTTGTAATCTGGCAAAAGGAGAAGATCAGTGATTATTGGATTCTGACACAAGAAACAAAAGATACTGTGTTAATTTACCATCTAACCCTTGGAGAGCTTCCAGGTCTTTAAGGTGCCACAATGTCCAGTATATCAAGCTGAAATGAACAGGTGTAGAAATAAAATTAAATAAATGACTGAAGTTAAAAGAAATAAAGAATTAGGAAACACTTCAAACCATCTAAGGCACCATAATGCACATTTGTAATCTCAAGCACTTTGTAATCTGAAGAATGTGATGTCAGACAGAGCGGGCGTCCCACTGCTGGAATATGGAAGGTGTCGGCTTCAGGGCTTGACAGCTGGATCACTGAACATTGTTTCCTGTTGTGGCACAGTTACTAAATAAATGAAACCGCAGACGGCCCCATAGGCGGACCACTGAGGTGCCCTTGAGCAAGACCCTGACCCCGGCTGAACCCGTGAAGCCGCTAAGCCGGCTGATAAGTCGGGCTGTGGTTGTACTGGGCAGCCGCCAAGTCAGAGAGTGATTGTGTGATTGTGAGAGCATACGTAACGTTGCAGAGGAGGCTCTCTGTGAATTTAACTGATTAAAATGAAGGTTAGTTTTCTTTCTAATCAGCTGGAGATCATAAATTCCCAGCTGCCAGCCCTGTTGACAGTGTCACTCAGTCATATGAA
The DNA here is from genome assembly GCA_023101725.1 of Atherinomorus stipes. Lineage (NCBI taxonomy): Eukaryota > Metazoa > Chordata > Actinopteri > Atheriniformes > Atherinidae > Atherinomorus > Atherinomorus stipes. The sequence goes on along the minus strand of JALJCO010000833.1, from coordinate 15,228 downwards.
CATTTACAGACCACTGACGCACATGGAGCATTTGAAGCATCGCACGCTGAATAAACACCTGCAAATATACATCCAGGAATGGGGATCAATGTGGAATACAAGTCACATCGCATAAGAAGTTAAGCTGGAAAGTGTGTGAAACTTCAGCAAGTATATGAATATTTAGCTGGTTAATTTAGTCTAAAATTAACCAAAACTCTCACATTTTTCTGACAGCACTCACCTAGCATATAAACCCCCCATCAGAGGATCATCCTGAGCTGGGAGAAAAACTCCCTTCAAGCCCTTCTGGGCTCTTTTCAGTGAATATTTCAAAAGATGAGCAGAGGTCTTGCTGGAGTTGACCTGTGAGCAGCAGGATGTTCAGAGAAACTGTGAACCCAGCTTTTGTTTCAGTGGAAAGGCCGGGCCATGTTGCTTCACATCCTGAGAACATCAGCAAGGCGGTGGAGCGTTCACAATAATCTGCTGACACAATAAATCCTGCAGGCTTTGTGTCCTGGAAGAAGGCCCAATCTCATTTCTCTGTTTGACCCCTACCCCTTGCCCCCTTGCCTCTTAAAACAGAGCAACAAGGAGTAGGGCTGAAAGTCAACCCCTAAATTGGGACACCCCTTCGATCGCATACATCATCAGTGATCCTTGCCGAGAAGGGTCCAGCTGCGGCCTGGGCGTTCCCGTCATGCTACTGGCCGCATTTCATTGACCAATCGTAAAGTTTTCCGCAGGGGACGCTGGAAACGCTGCCATTATATTCGAAACGTGTTCCACGCTGCCCTCTGCCTCACAGGGAAAACATGATTACCCATGTCAATAAGGTGATTATTATTTGACAACGTGTCACTGTATACCTCTTGTGTTGTCTTTATTGTATCTTAATCCGATATCAATAACAGCGACAAGCTTGTCTCAGGAGCAGCTCGTGTCTGAATGTTGTTGGTCCATCAGCAACGCGGCTAATTGTAGCTATCAGCTAAAGTTTGCAGCAACGACTTGTAACGTTCAGCCTATAAACAAGTGGGGTTTGTTTATTTCGATGTCATTGTTTTATAAACAGATAACGGTTTGGCAACGTGTTTTTTTTTTTTCAAACAGTCGTGCTGTCTTGCTAATTGTGCGTGTGTGCTGTGGCTTTTGTTTATGTGATTTGCTTTGTGTATTTGTGTCTTCTGTTGGCTGTGTTTTGGTTTGTACAGTACCGTACCGTCTTCTTCCGCTTATCCGGGATCGGGTCGCGGGGGCAGCTGCCTAAGCAGGGAAGCCCAGACTTCCCTCACCCCGGCCACAGCTGCCAGCTCATCGGGGGGGATCCCGAGGCGTTCCCAGGCCAGCCGGGAGACGTAGTCCCTCCAGCGTGTCCTGGGTCTCCCCCGGGGTCTGGTCCCGGTGGGACGTGCCTGGAACACCTCACCAGGGAGGCGTCCAGGAGGCATCCTGACCAGATGCCCGAGCCACCTCATCTGGCTCCTCTCTATACGGAGGAGCAGCGGCTCTACTTTGAGTCCCTCCCGGATGACCGAGCTCCTCACCCTATCTCTAAGGGAGAGCCCAGCCACCCTGCGGAGGAAACTCATTTCGGCCGCTTGTACCCGCGATCTCGTTCTTTCGGTCATGACCCACAGCTCGCCATAGGTGAGGGTAGGAACGTAGATGGTTTTGGTCTGTGTTTTGTTTAATGTCCTATTTTTTGTATCGTGCATTTTTAATGTGTGTGTTATATGGTTAGGTTACTTTATTATTAGGCGTTATCTTTTTAATATAAAAGAAAGACATCCAAATGAACAAAGCCCATTGGTTATAGGCTTAACGTTACAAGTCATTGCTGCAAACTTTAGCTTATAACTACTAATAGCCGCGTTGTTTATGGACGTCACGAAGACATTAGCTGCTCCTGAGACAAGCTTGTCGCTATTAATAATATTGGATTCAGATACAGTAAAGACAACAAAAGAGTTATACAGTGACACCTTGTCAAAAATCAACTTACTGACATAACCTAATACTGGGAAATCATGTCTTCTCTTAGGATTTATTGGCATTCATTTAGCTACTTTTTTTTTTCTTAGCTTACTGATGGTACGTTAGCTCTATGCTGTAAACTCCATCCTAGCTCGTGCAATAATGCTCTCGCTTATGTATATAATTATTTTTATTTTCATCCCACCTGATTGTTACCTGTTTTCATCTCCATTTTTTGTCTAAATATTGTACTATGCACACCTGTCGATAAAGTTTATTTGAAAAAAATCCTCTTGTTTTACACATGAATCAAACGTAAGCTTATTAAGATTTATTGACGTTCATTTAGCTACTTGTTTAGCTTACTAATGGTAGCTCTATGCTGCCTGTCGTATACTCTGACTACTAGACAGTTGTTTTGAAACTTTCGAGAAGACAATAGTCAGCGGACATTGCCAACTGGCTAGCTGATGTTGCTATGTTTAACCCAGATAGTAACCCAGATGTTGTTGACAAGCATGGGGAGGCTCACGCAAATAAGAAGGGGGCGTTCCAGTCTCCGAGCCTGGAACGCCCATGACAACGGGAACGCCCATTTGTGTCTGCAGCTGGAGCGTATTGTCCCTGCCGGCTTGTACAAAAGCAGATGCACCAGAAATCTCAAGAAACCAAGCCGTCTACAGCTGTGGGTTAACATTACCAGGCTAACGTTAATGTTGAAAGCCTATTGATGTTTCCTTACATATGTAAATGGCGACGTCACTACCTTCATACTTCCATGCCTCTTTTGTGTTAACATGGTTCATAAATCACTTTGTCTACTAGGCGGCAGTGCGGAGTCATATTTAATTTCCCTGTTTTAATGTCAGTTTACAATGCTTGGTGTCAGTAATGTAGATATAAGTGTATTTGCGGACAGACCTAGACACAATTCTGAGTCTGTCCAAAATTCAGACACAGCCTCTCCTCAAAAGCTCCAGCCATATCTAAAGATACTCTTCTCTGTTTGTTTGGCGTCTTCTTTGTCAGGTGCTTTTACTGGGCTATTTGGCCCTGGCAGTTTTTATGTTGTTTTCTTCCGGTTCCTGTTCGATTTGTTCCTGTCTCTGGAGTAGCACCTAGCTGCAACTCAGAAGCCAGAGGCATGTCGGGAAGTGGGTGCGTCATGTAGCCTACTGATGTCACTACACGACATGCCCACCACACCAGTGAGAGCATGATAAAATCTAACCCTAACTTAACCCTTCCCCAACCCTAACCACAACCTGCCCACAACACGACACAATGCGCCCACTTTGCGTCACGTTTCTGGGTTGCAAGCTGCAGCTACATATACTTGCTTCTCTGGGTGCATATCAGGTACAGAGTGCAACACTTGCCCCGTGGTTTCTGGTGGTATCGCTCCGTCTTCTGCGTCGAGTGACAAACCAAAAAGCTCCTTGAAAATGCACCAACTTATATACGTAACTGATCCAGACAACGGCCTTAAGTCTGATTTGTACATGACATTCCCGCTAGGGTTGTATCCAAAGACTGTAAAAAAAAATAATTGACGTAGTATCTGGTCATGTCTGAAGAGCTGAAGTGAAGCCAGTTGGGTGTTTCCCACCATCACTATCTTGCTGTGTCACGTGTGTCATTAGTCCTGGAAAATACTAAAATGGGCAAAGACAGGGCCGCTCCGACCCACAGGGCAAATGATTGACAGCCAAGCTAAATGCTAACAAAGCTAAACCAAAGAGAACAGGAATGAACGAAAATAGGCGGTCTAAAGGTAAGGCATGCTCAGACTTGCTGTTAACCAACTAAAAACCACCATTGTCCAGGCTGAGGCCTTCCTGGGAGCAAGCAGGAGCTAACAATTAGCTTCCACATGTGACAGTGTTGGGTCCTGTCACTATGCCTCCAATAGATCATGTGTCCTGGCTACTTAGCCACAGGGATGTCCCTTTGACTGAATGGTCAGTGCACATGACTTTCACCCAGGAGTCTGGGGATCAAATCCTGCCCGGGCCCTCTGCTGCGTACCTTGCCACACATGGCTAAAATTGGTACCTAGGCTGCCATCTGTCAATGAAAAGGACACAACCCTAATTATGTGTAATTCTAAGATTAAATAACATCTAAACAGATGAGTTATGAAAAAAAATTCACCCGTCTCACAGTTGACATGACATTAAATCTGGCACATGCTTGTTTTCAGCCTGGTAGCGTTTGTTACTGAAGCTCCTAAGTAGTACTTGCTATTTTTTCATGTACATTTTATAAAGTAAATGACCATTAAATATTTGAACAGCATTAAATCAGACAATACAATGGTTGTCATACATTATAAAACTTTATTTATGGAGAAAATATTTACCTTTGTGGATTTTTTGGGAGTTGGTAGCAGCCGTCTTGCCAGTGATTTGTAAATTTGTCATATCCTGCTCTGTTTTGTTCATTTGAAAATCCTTCATTTGAAGAAGTATATGCCCCTACCACTTACCCCTACCCCTCTGTCCTAACAGGATTGAGACACCCCTACCCAAACACGTGAAAACAAAGGGGAAGAATTTAGATTAGGCTCTCATACCTGCCTTTTGTTTTAATTTAAAGATGCAGCATGGCACAAAATCAAAGGTTAATGACAGAAAATTAATAATTATATAAATGCATATAGGCTATCACTTAAACTGTTTCTATTGGCATCTAACCACTTTGCTAACTATTATGCTTTTTATTCTCTTAGAGTAATAATAAGTCATTTGTATCTACTTGCTGTGGGTTCACACATACATGGCGGCTGCCATATTTTGCCACCATTTTTACTATGGTGTCTCTGAATGGACAAACAACTCTGTATGAAGCATTAAAACTGTAGTAGCAGTTTTGTTTGATAGGAGCTGGAGCACAGTCTTGGATAAGTACACCAACTCTTTAAAAGTGGTTACTTGTAGTGCAGTCATCCATCCACATATGATAAGTTTATGTATGTTTTGGCCACTGATTATCTCAAAGATGAAAGATTTGATATCTCAGCAAAATCTGGAAAAACTAGTCCATGCGTTCATCTTTAGTTGGCTTTATTATTTTAGCAGTGTCTTGGTCTACCTAGGGATCAGTTGGACAGCTGCAGCTCATTTAAAACTCTGTTGTACAAGTTCTCACTTATTCTGGACTCACACCAAACGATTTTCACCATCGCAGACTTAAAGGCCTCCTTCCACTGAAAACCTGTTTAACTTGCTCCTTCTGAAATACGGAGGGTTTCCCCTTGTTTACTTACACATGCTGACTTGCTAGCGTTGCCTTCCCCCCAGTCGGCTGTGCTTTCTCATCAGAGAAACAATACGAAGAAAAGAGCGAAGCGGGAACAGCCTTGCACTTCTACGTCACATTGCAAATAGCGTATCCCACGTGGGGTTTCTATCTGTCCATTGGAAGGCAGGTAACCCTCCACTACACACTAGAAGTAAAGACAGCATGACTGTAGCTTCGGAGTTGAGAAGCTAATTAGCTAACTGTTTGTTAGCATGGCGGAACAAACTTGTTTGTCGGCTCTATTTCCTGTCTGTAACAAAATAAGAGCGGAGGGCGGAGCTTCCTTCATACACTGATGGGAGGCAGCCAATCAGACGGAAATTCATGAGAAGGACCCAGAAAAGCCTGCCGTTGTTGGACCACAAGCCTCTCTTCTAGTATACAAAAACAGCTGGATACAAAGCAACCAGAAGGTTTTTTTAAACAGAAACGATGCAGAATGCATTCAATAATAATGGAGAACACAGAAATATTAATGAAATGACCATGGAAGTACAACTTTAAGACTGGAAGTCTTTAGAAAATCTTTCCTCGTCTTGGGCTTGCGATATCAAACGTGTTTAATATTATCCCAAGTCGCAGCGACGCAACACAATCAACAACCAATAGCTGGATGAGCTCTGACAGCAGCGGAAACAGGTGCCGACTTCCAGAACCGTCAATACTCAGAATTGCACAATACATTGACCAGAATAAAGAGGAAATACAGAGTTGTGACATGTGTTGACATCAATGTAAAAAAGGTCGCGTGACTCACGAAGAATGCCATGCGAAGCCCCCGCTGTCATATCTTTCTACAGAACACACAATGGCAATCAGATTACTGGCAGTGCACACTAAATAAACACAGATAAACTGGTCACAGATTGTTCATGGGTTGGAGAAAGCAGATTATGTTTTGCATTTTTAGTGTTTTAGCTTATTGTTTTTTAATGTTTTATCTGTTTTCATACAGATCTTTGTGCACTTTGATTAGGTGCTTTCAAATAAAATGTATTATTATTATTATGATGATGGGAACAAATTGCATGATGGGAAATAATACTGAAAGAATCAAGTTGTAGTCTTGTAAATAGTGACCCTTCAAGATTCCCAGTCTTTGTAAAATCTCAGTCTAAGACTCGGCTGAGACTAAAAACTGTCTTTAGGTGTGAGCTAGTTTGAGATGGTGGTCTTCTAGGAGTATTTTCCAAATCTTTAAAAAGTCCTCTGATGTGAGGGAGGCATTAGACCAGAAAAGTGGACCACATCAGTCCAGTTCTAAGGTCCTACAATGGCTGCCTGTCCATCAGAGGATAGATTTTAAAGTTATGTTGCTGCTCTATAAAGCTCATTTAGGACCTCCAGGCCCAGTATGAACCTACCAGACACCTCAGGTTATCTTTCAATGGACTCAGTTGCCAGAGTCAGAGCCAGACATGGAGAAGCTGTGTTCAGCTTCTATGTTCCACATGTCTGGAATAAACTTCCAGAAAGCCTCAGACCAGCATGAAACACTCAGTTTATTCACATCCGGGTAAAAGACCCACCTGTTCTCAGCTGCATTTACATAGATGTTATTCAGGAATACAAATCTGCAAAGCTTCTTTTAAGACTCATTTGATGTTCCTCTTTGTTTTAAATTTTAAGTACTGCTTTTATTCTTTTACTTTTTAATGCTTTCTTTTCTTCAGATGTACTGTAAAGCACTTTGATTTGTTGTGTACACAAAATGTGCTGTACAAATAATCTTGCCTTGCCTTGATGGCCACTGTTCATTAACAACCATATTAATCATTTGAAGTAATTCCTTTTCCCATCTTCACCACTAGGTGTCAGTATTTCTTACATACTGTACCTTTAAATCAGATATAACCAGTGAGACATTTGTTTCAACTTGAGATTATGTCTGTAGCTTGTTGATTTGCAGTTTTGTAAACAGGATGTTCTCTAACGGTCACTGTGTCACTGTTCTGCATTTCATTTTGTACTACTTTATCTTTTTCTGGTTTAATGTAACTATTGCAAATTTTGCTTTTAATGTACTTTTTAATGCTTTTACTGTATACTGTTGTAATGCTTTAAGTATTTTATGTGAAGCACTTTGGATTGTCTTGTAGATGAAATGATACACAACTTGCCTTGGCAAGTGAGCAACCATAACATCAGTTCCTCCGAAACTGTGACAAAATCTTACATACTTCAGCACTGTGAAGCAGTCTGTGGTCTAAAAATGAAGAACAAAAATCCTCTAGGTTGTAGGTTTTGATAATGAGCCTGAATGTAATGGAATTTAAGGGAAGAAGCAACAGTCAAAATGCAGAAGTAAAATCCACCATTAATGCTTCCATAGAAATTAAACTGAAGGAATGTATATGTTTTCCCATCATGACGTTTTTTTTTTTTTTTTGTCCCAGACATGTTGGAGCCTGTTTGTCTGAATATGTTGTGAAAAAGAAAACTGTCTGGCCTTCCTGGGTATTGTAATGTGATATACAACCTAAAAAGAACAACAACACAACAATTGGAGTCCATCATTCAACGGAGAGAAAGACGATTTACAAGAGAACAGATATTCAACCCAGTTCCTACTCCTTTCAGACTGGGCACTCCGGACAGTTCAGCCAATGTTAGACTGTGCAAAGTTTAGAGAAACTGAACAAAACTTAGGTACTGCCAGGGTTATGGTTGCTGTGGTGAGTTCTGAGCTTAGATGGGGCAAAGGAGACCCCAGGAAACCCAAGGCAGAGTCTGGTCTGGTCTCTCCATCAGCTGCAGGACCTACAGGAGCAGCCAGACTTTTCCAGATTATCCCTCGTCATGTGGTGGTAATTCAGCCAGCTAACGACCTTCAATGTATCAACACTTCTCCTCGTGTCTCCAAAGATTCCCTCCGTCATCATCCATTTCCTGCACCCCAAAATACTCCTTGGTCAAACTGCTGGGTTAAAAAGGGACCAACTAATTTCTGGGTTATTTCAATCCAGACATTTGGGTTGTTGATCCAACTTCTGGGTTGAAGACACACAACATAACTTTTAGACCTTAAAATTATTCGTTTGACTTGTTTTGACGGCACACCAACATTCATTATGCACATTTTTGAGCCATCGCTGGCCAGCACCGTCCCAAGGCTCAGAAACTGCACTATGTAACTTTTGTGTCCGGGATGGGGCCTTGACGTTGCAGCCAATTATTGGTTGCGCACCGCAACCCGTACTAACAAATGGATATGAACCAGATATGAACACAGCAGGTGTTTTGAACGCGCATCATGTCGGATTCTGCAAAGAAACACAGGGAAACATTACCAGAGGAAAAGAGGAAGGGACAGAACAAGGGTCTTTACTGGCTGGAGTGAGCTCACAGTACAGGTAGGATGAAGATGGATGCTATACTGTAGTTTAGATGTCAATACAGGACTGAGAAAACTGCTAAAGGTTTTGTTGTGGGTCTTTAAAATAACTCAACATTGTAGTCAATATAACCCAGCCCCCAGCCACCATTGAATGTGGGGCCCATATGGGTTAAATTGTGGCTGTATATATGGGACCCAAGTGGGATTGTCCATGGTTTCCATGGTGGCCCCAACTGTGTTTTCCCATGTAGGTTTGGGGCCCATGTAACTTAAACTATGAGATCTGCAAATTTGCCCAGTTCAAGCCCATGCCTACAGGCTATATGGGAAAACACAGGTGGGACCACCATGGAAACCGTGGACAAACCCACTTGGGTCCCATATATACAGCGAAAATTTAACCCATATGGGCCCCACATGGAAATGCTGGCTGGCAGCTGGGCCAAATATTCAACCCAAAAGTTGGGTCAAAAAAATAACCTAATTTTCTGGGTCGAAGTAACCCAGAAATTAGTTGGTCCCTTTTTTAACCCAGCAGTGGGTCAACAATAACCACCCAGGAGTTTTTAGTGTGTGGTTTCTGTCCATTCACCCTCCACACCTTCCTGCCATAACCACCTGCCTGCTCGACCCACAGCCCGCTACCTCCCCCCCCTCTGCTTGGACTTCCATCTGGATTCAAGCTTCTCCAGGTCCCGGATCATTTCTGTACGAAACCTGTCATTATTCAGCCTGTCCTCAGCATCTGCTTGTGGGTCCTTCCGCCAGACGGAGGCTCAGCCGTAACAGATGCTTCTCACTCTCCACACAGCTCAGCTTTTGTTTGCAGAACTGCATCTGAACCAACCACAAGACTCCTGGAACGAGGTCCTTTAGAGAGACCAGACCAAAGTGGAGATGTTTGGTCAGAATGAATAAAAAACCAAACACAGGATATCAGCACAAACATCTCATAGCAACTGTCAAGCATGCTGGTGGAAGGTGGGTGATTTAGACATGAGGGACGGTTGTAGCTCAGGTGGAAGAGCAGTGGTCTGCCAACCAGGGGGGTCGGTGGATCATTCCAGGCTTCAGGCTACATGTGACATGTAATGTAAAGCTTTGAGTGGTAAACTTATGGTTGGAAAATCACTGTCATGCAGTCATTGAATGGACCGTGAAGTCCTCTATGTCCTCTGTGTCAAGAGGCAAATGTGAGACCATCTGATAGCTGCGTGACTGAAGCCGGCTCATATAACAGGACAATGATCCCAAACACAGCAGCAAATCTATGACTGTGAAAAAGAAAGAAAGAAAAAAATAAATCAAGTTGTTGACATGGTCCAATAAACAGACGCTGCAAACTGGACTGAAGCAACGCTGCAAAGAAGCGTGCACCAACAGTAAGGCACCAGCATGAGACGGAGACTGATAACATCACACAGACAAACATTACTTCAACTTATTGCTGCTAAAGACGCTGAATCATGCGGTAAATTCATTTCTTTACACACAGCTTCTGTATTGCCTTAGTTTGCTTTATTAAACATACACCTGTATATTTTTTTGCTAACCTGAGGATTTTCAGTCCTGCTAAAGAAAAGGTGACACTTTTTTGCTTGTCCTTAAGTTAAATATTAGAGCTGTATTTGAGGATGTACTGTTTTCTGCATACCTCTCCATCACCACTTTTATAAGAATCTGTTGAATGTGATGGTTTTAGTTGCTGATTACCACATATCCTGTCACATTAATCACTCCCTCCCCTCAGCATTTCAACTACGAGGTTTCCTTTTTCATTGATAGTCTGAGCAAGCCAAGTTTCATTTCTGCCTTGATTTGCTCTGCGGTTTTTAGATGTCTCCTTTTTGGAAAACTGCCCTTAACAGACTGTGTTTAAATACTTAATCTAATCTATCAATCATCGGCCTCTAGCTTCTACAGGAAACCTGTATTTGGGGCCTTTCCCCACCATTTACTAGGACAAACAAACTCTTGGTTGTTTGTACATGTAGATTAAGATCTTACAAAGAGTTCATCAAATGGGCTTCATGGTTATACTAAATGGAAATCTGGGCCCTTTCATTTCCTAATAAAAAGGTTAGATTTTTTCTTGTGTTACTATATAATCTTCTTTTAGGATAACGACTGTATAAAAATTTACTAAACCAATTAAAACCATAACTATGAACACCTGGGGGAAAACATACAGATGTAATAGTCACAATAAAAGATTTAATTTAATCAAATCATGGTAGAGTAGGGTACTGTATCATGTACTAGCTACACTGGAAAAGGGCATACTTCAAATACTAGCATTTAGTGCTACAGTACATTACTCTTTGATTTGTATACTTTTATGAAAATGTGGACAAAGGATTTACGAACCTCAATGTTGCTTTCAGATGTTTTGATTGTAAAAGTTTCTAAGTTGCATGTATTGATAAAAGTCTCTGTTTTCCTGGGAAAGATAATAATTCTTAAAGGGGAAGTTCAGGATTTTTGACATAGGGCCTCATTTACAAGTGAGCCAGGGTCCTACTTATCACTGAAGACAGTTTCAACATATTTCATCCCATTATTCTAGTTCCAGGAGGTTGCTGATGCTAATGCTAGTGTGAGTCAATAGGAATCTTCTAGGCCTGTCCTAAGGACAAGTCCCTAATGTCCAAAATATACAACATCCTACTCTCATTTCAAAGGAACCCCACCTTAGATGCAAAAGTGAATTGGGAACGAGAATTGGGAATAGGCTTTGCTGAGGATGAGTGGGAAGAGGCAGTTGCTAGGACCTTTAAAACCTCAGTTTGTGCCAGACTAAATCTTATACAATTTAAAGTGTTACACAGAGTTCATTTCTCTAGGTTATCAAAAATGTGTCCAGAGATAGAAGATAAACGTTATATAGGGGGGTCCCCCCCCCCCCCCCTCCTCTAACACCCCACCCATATTTACATATCACCCCCCCGGAGCCCAAGACACACCCGGGGAAAACTCCAAGAGCCAGAGACAGATTGAAACAGATCTGACAAGGTTATAAAAGACCCGGCCGGCCCGCCGCCGGGGTGGCGCCCCCCCCCGGCCGCCCCGCGGGGGGCCGGGGGGGCCCGCGCCCGCGGGGTGGGGTCCGCTATCACTCAGCCTCCACCAGCGGGGCTATGCAGAGTTATCCTATGAAGCTTCTCCTCAGTGCAGACATACGCATAGAGTTTCCAAACACATAAGGACTCTCAGACTTGAAAATATTCTCTGGTCTATAGACCAAGATTGAATTTTGGAGTAATTCTAAGCGGAAGTGTGGAGAAAACCAGGCACTGCTCCCCCCCCCCCGTGGTGGCCCGGGGGTGTCCCGGGCCCGCTTGGGCCGGCCCCCCCGTGCGGCCCCGGGCCGCCCCCTCCCCCCCCGGGTGGCCCCCTGCCCCGCCCCCCCCCCCCCCCCTGCCCCCCCCCCCCCGTTCTCCCCTCCTCCCCCGCGCCGCTCCCCGGGCCCCCCCCCCCGGCCCTTTTCTTGGGGTCCCCCCCTGCCCACAACCCCAGTGTAATTTAGGGTCATACTCTTTTTTCTTTGTCCCGGGTTGTCCAGCTTTTGGTAATCGTATTTCAGAATTATGTCCAACCTATTCGATAAAACCATAAATCTGTGTGCCTCTATTGCCATCATTGGTGGTCCCAGGTCCCATGCTGGATTTACATATAAACAGCTGGAGATGGCTTTTACCTCTGTTAGCTCGCCGTCACCTTCCTCTGCTGCAAAGTTGTCAAAGATAGGAAGATAGGGCTTTTTGACAAAAAGGAGAAACCTGTGGATGGAATTGGGTGACAACTGTGTATCCCCAATATACTGATGGATGTACTATGCCCACTAATTTCTCAATAAAAGAATTGTTTTTTGTTGTTTTGTTTTTTTTAAAAGTAATAAAGTTATGATATTATGAGAAAAGAAAATCATAATTTTTTGAGAAAAAAGTTATTTTACGAAAATAAAGTAATAAATTAACGAGAATCAAGTGTTGATATTTCACATTAAAGCAAAACTCAGTAACTTCAGCTCAGGCTCGCCCTAGAGGCGTTGTTTCACTGTCCTAAAGTTTGTACTCCTCCTACTCCCCCATAGCACACAGACGTCTTCTCTACCTGTCTTTCCTTTATTTTGATCCCTGAATATATTTCTAAGCTTTTTACTAGCTTGTTGATGCTACACAGTTCTACGTTGGTAGCAGCAGCTCGTCTCCCTCTGCTCAAAGCAGAGTCCTGTGTCTCCTGCAGCGGGATGTTTTTCCGATTGTGGTGACTCAGCAGAAGAATTCAACTAGAATACGCATGTGTTCAGATCTTAGAGAACCCAACAAGGCCGCAGTGACTGATAGTTACCCCATTCCACATATCGAGGAGCTCATGAGCTCAGAGGAGCAACCATATTCTCTACCATCGACCTCGCAAACACCTACTATCAAGTCCCTCTACATGAGGACAGCAGGGATTTAACTGCCTTCATAACCCATGAAGGACTGTTCAGATACAAGTGAGTCTGCTATGGGCTTGCATCAGCGCCCTCAGCGTTTCAGAAGATGATGTCCATTGTGCTGCAAGGTCTGACAGGAGTCCAAAGCATATTTGGATGACATTATAGTCTACTCATCCTGCCATTACAGAGCATGAAAAACACCTGAAAGCAGTGCACTACACAGACTACAGGAGGCTGGACTACGCCTAAACACAGAGAAGTGCAAGTTTTATCAGGAAAAGCTAACTTACCTGGACTACACAATAACTAAAAATGGTTTGCTGCCAAATGATGGCCACATCGAGGCTATTCGTGACGCCCCAGCACCCCTACTGATGCCACTTCTCTCAGATCCTTCCATGGCCTGACATCATGGTACACCAAGTTCTTACAGAACTCTGCAGCAGTCGTGGGTATAGAGAACAGTGTTGCGTCACACTACATTTTCATGGACTGATGATGCACAGAGCAGTTACATGCTGGTAAAACAGCTGATTACTGACAGTCCAGCCCTCACAATGTTTGACCCCTCACTGCCCACCATAGTGTCCACTGACACCCTCGGACTATAGAGCATAGAACCAGCACTGACACACAGATACATCCAGACAACTCTGAAAGGACAGTGGCATTTGCCTCTCGCTCACTGAGTGCTGCGGAGAGAAAATACTCAGTGGTGGGAAAAGAGCGTTGGCCTGTGTCTGGGCCACAGAGCGCTGGAGGACCTACTTATGGGGAACAAAATTCAGTTTGCGAACAGATCACCAGGCTCTGACCACACTTCTGAACACAAAAGGCATGGGTAGGGCGGGTATGAGAGTGGCACGCTGGTCCCCAGGTTACTCTGTTTCAACTACGACATTGTCTACAGGCCCGGTGCACAGAAACCATGTAGCAGACTGCCTCTCTCGTCTGCCACTGCCATACGACCAAGACAGCTCCACAGACATGGAGCCTGAGTTTGTGGCTGCGGTGACTGTTCTTTTAACTGCTGTCCCCATGTCCAATTTCACTGAAGTTTGCTCTTCCTGCCCAGAGTTACAACAATTGCGCAAGTTTATGACAAAAGGATGGCCTGCATCCCCAAAAGGCCTGCCAGCAGACATGATGCCTTACTACCAGGTGAGGAACGAATTATCAGTGCATGAGTCACTTTTTTTTTAGAGGGAGGTACAGATTAGTTGTCCCAGTACAGTTACGTTCACACATGGTGCACCTGGCGCATGAGAGCCACCACGGTATAGTGCGTACCAAGCAAAGACTCAGGGACTTGTATTGGTGGCCCAAGATGGATGCCCAGGTACAGTCAGCCATTGCTACATGTGTGCCCTGTCAGCTAAATGACAAAACAGCTAGGACGGCCCCAGCACCGATGACACCTGTTCCCCTACCGGACGTGACCTGCAAAAGCTAGCAGTGGACATTGTTGGCCCATTTGTGAAGCGGGCCCTGCTGATTGCAAGTTTGCTATTACCATGGTGGACTATAACTCAAAATGGCCAGAAGTATGTTTTGCTCCACAGTGGACTGCAGCTACAGTGATTCGCTTCATGAGTACTGTGTTTAGCCAAGGGAACCCAGTGAGTGTGGTGACAGATGTGTACAATTTACCTCTGAACTGTCTGTTTCCTGAAGGACCGAGGTATCCAGCACATCAGGACACGATCTACCATCCAGAGAAAATGGGGCGAGTGGAGAGGCTGAATGGGAGTGTTAAAGGAAAGCATCCTTACTGCCCAGAGAGAGAGCCCCATGATAAGCTCATGTCACTGAATTCCTTCAGAGTTTATAGGGCTACTCCACATGCAACCCGCAGGGATATCACCCTTCCAACTCATGCATGGCAGAAAGATGAGAACAAAACTCACTGTTCAACCAGAAGTTACAGACGTTCAAGATGAGGAACTGAGAGACAGAGTCCTACGAAGCAGTTACACATGATACCGTATACAGATGCCCAAGAGAGACATGCCAAGGTTCCTAAGCTACACCCGGGGAGTTTTGTGCGGGTGAGAAAACCGGCGCATGTCAAGAAAAGGAAGGTCCAAGTTCAGAGAGCCCTATGAAGTGATAAAGCAGAAAGGGCCTCACAGCTACACCCTAGCAGATGGAAAGGTGTGGGACGCTTCACATTTGTCAGGGTTGC